>JAOVVF010000029.1:476099-486351 GCA_028565595.1 Duopalatinus emarginatus | reverse complement strand
TCCCACTCTGAGACGTATGTGTCCTGACCCCTCTGTCCTCCACACTGAGATGTGTCATGTGTCCTGACCCCTCTGTCTCCCACTCTGAGACGTATGTGTCCTGACCCCTCTGTCCTCCACACTGAGATGTGTCATGTGTCCTGACCCCTCTGTCCTCCACTCTGAGACGTGTCATGTGTCCTGACCCCTCTGTCTTCCACACTCTGACTGAGACATGTCCTCAAAATAAATTCAGACACATGACTGTATTTTACAAAGCTTTATTATTTACAGCAAAAAGATGTCTTTACTCATGTCCTTTTAGAGACAGAGACAGTCTTTATCATGCGCTCATGGCCAGAAAGTCATGACATCATGTTTTTTTGCATATTTTTATTGCGTTAGTGACCGTGAGGAATAAATATGACTAAAAAACAGAACTATGAGTTTAACTGATGTTTATGTGCAGATGATGACTGAAGTGTGTCCAGGGTTTTAATTAGGATAGAAACTCAGAGCTGAGAGGAAGAGTCTTAGATGGATGGACAGGCGGACAAGTGAGCGAGAGAGAGAGTCGGTCTCAGAGCAGTGAGTCGGACCTGTGAGTGTGTGGTGAAGGTCAGTGTTTATGTTCTGGTTCTTCAGACTAAGATTCAATTTCATTAAAAATAAACACATTTTAGTTCAGAATCAGTTCAAATACTGAAACTCAGTGTCTGATCAGACTGAAGATCCTCAAACTCAAGAGCTCCATTACTGTCATACTGTCAGTCTGAGACTGTCAAGCACACAGACCCTGGTGGAGATGTAATGTGTCCTGCTCTGTAAAAATACAACTCCAAGGTTCCTCTGTGGTCACACAGGAGCCTGGAAGGAGCCTGGGATTCCTCAGTATAAAATCAGGTTCCTCAAAGAACCCGTTAGAAAGAAGGTTCCTAGAGGATCTTTATTTGGATGTAACTGAGAAGGTTCCTCCAGTTTCAAACTGAGGAACCTCCAAAAGTTCCTCAAGGATCTTCTGGTTTTAACAGTGAGCAGGACCATGAAGAAGTCCTGTTTGAGTAGAGAGAAGTGTTGGGTTTTACCCCCCCCGCTGCTACCCTCGTCCTGACTCGCCCTGCTCTCTGACTCGACTCGTCCTGCTCTCTGACTCGACTCGTCCTGACTCGTCCTGCTCTTTGACTCATCTCGACTCATCTCGACTCGTCCTGCTCTCTGACTCGACTCGTCCTGCTCTTTGACTCATCTCGACTCTTCCTGCTCTCTGACTCGACTCGTAAACTGACAGAAATAAGATGCTACAGGAAATTAAATAATAAATAAATTCTGTAATAGTTTTTCAAAGTGATTAAAATATTTAAATATTCAATCTGAATGATGAAATAATTACAGCCATAAGGGGAGGAGATGAAACCCACCGCTGTCTGTTTCACCCTCAACCATCGTCAGTGGTCATGTGCCCATATTTTATACTACAGTTTAATTCATGACATTTTATTGTGGAGTGAAAAATGTTACTAAAGTATTTTCATAATTTGGTGTTTAAATATGAAATACAATAAATAATACAATCTGATTTTTTATCATTAAATATAAACAGAATGCAACAGATTCAGCATTTGACGATTTACTGAATAACATTAATTAATAATATTAATGTTAATTATCTGGGAATTAAGGAAATAAGTTTTCAAATTTTTACAAAAAGGTTCACAATATAAATAAATAATTATATTCTTATTTTAAACATTATTCACTGTATTTTACATCATCAGTTTTAATAAATCTACACCTTCAGACTTTCTCTAATTATATTTAATTATTTATTTATCCATTAACAACAAAACCAGCAAAGATTCATTAGAACATTTAAAACATTTACATTTTATTTACCGATTTAATTTACTTCAAGTTTCAGATTAATAAAATAAAATCAGACTGGAGTTTTATTAAAATAAAGTGATTTTAAAGTGTCACTGAGAGAAAGTTTTGCAGAATATCGGCACATGACCATCATCTTCATCATCATCACCATCAACACCAACACCATCATCATCATCATCATCATCACCACCATAACATCTAATCTGCATCTCCTTCCTGAAAGAAGGAGGAACGTGCAGGAGAGCGTGTGTGTGTGTGTGTGTGTGTGTGTGTGTGTGTTCGTTCGTTCCGGTGGAAGACGGTTGCTCTTTTGCTTCAGTGCTCATCATCTGTGTGTAAATCAGCCTGAGAAAAAATAAACACACCAGGAGATAAATTACAAACACACACATCAAACATTTTCATCAATTATTCATCATCATCATCAAGACAAGCATATCAATAAAAAAAACTTAATTTTAACTTAGAGAAAAAACAAGTTTGGATTTGTTGGTTTTTTTTACAAAACAAAACAAAATTAATATTTAAAATGTTAATAAAATATACAAACGTATTTTTATAATTAAAGAACATTAAAATTAAATAGTGGAAAAGTACACTAATAAATAAATAAAAATAAAAAAGGGCAAAGATTGTAGTACTTGTATTACATGTGTGTGTGTGTGTGTGTGTGTGTGTTCTGTCTGTCTGACACACCTGGATAACCTAAACCCACATATACAGATGTTTTTTTTGGACTTTAGACCCCCAACCCCCCCCCCCCCCCCCAAAAAAAAAAAAAATCTGTGCTGAGCCACAGTTTGGGAGGTCAGTCGTGTCTTGCCCTGTGTGGGGATTGAACCCGGTCACAAGCCCGGTTCCCTAAACACTAGACCATGACTGCCCTGAGGTCAGTACTGACCTCCCAAACCTGGACCCTGTCTGTGCCCAGTCAGTTACAGAAGGCGGAGTCAGCATTGACATTGACACGTCACACCCTGGACACTGTCAGGGATTTTTTTTTTTACCTGTTACCATCTGGCAAGTGGTACAGACACACACACACACACACACACACACTTCTTTTTATCTGTCACTCTGTGACATCCGTCTCCCCTTTCTGCTCCATTCTGTCTGTCTGTCTGTCGTTCTGTCTGTCTGTGCTGTACTTTGAGATGTTAATGTTGGTGTGTTCAGGTATGTATACAGGACAGTAAGTTAGCAGTTAGCAGATTATATACGTGTGTGTGTGTGTGTGTGTGTGTGTGTGTGTGTGTGTTACCCTGAGTGTTTGACTCCAGCAGACTCTCCCTCAGCAGAACCGTCACCTCCTGTAGCTCCTGCTCAGCCTCGCGGACGTTGGGATCTAAACGGAGAACCTCCTGCAGGTCAGAACTGGACGACAGGAAGTCCTACACACACACACACACACACACACACACACACACACAGTGAGTGTCAGTGGTCAGACCTCCTCTCATCTGAAGCTGTTTATAATGAGGGATTTAATATTCTACATGTTATTTATTTTTATGTGTCTTTATTTATATAGTTATTTTATATTTATATTTAATCAGATGTAAAGTGTTAAATGTCCAAAGTAAAAAATATTATTCTACTAGTTCACGAGTTGTTGTGTTTGTTGTTGTGTTGTAGTGTTGTGTTGTTGTTGTGGTTGTTTGTTGTTGTGTTTTTGTGTTTGTTGTTGTGTTGTAGTGTTGTTGTTGTTGCAGTGTTGTGTTTGTAGTGTCGTTGTGTTGTAGTGTTGTTGTTGTAGTGTTGTGTTTGCTGTGGTGTTGTTGCAGTGTTGTGTTTGTTGTGGTGTTGTTGTAGTGTTGTGTTTGCTGTGGTGTTGTTGCAGTGTTGTGTTTGTAGTGTCGTTGTGTTGTAGTGTTGTGTTGTTGTAGTGTTGTGTTTGTAGTGTCATTGTGTTGTAGTGTTGTTGTGTTGTAGTGTTGTTGTGTTGTAGGTGTTGTGTTTGTTGTTGTGTTGTTGTTGTGTTTGTAGTGCCGTTGTGTTGTAGTGTTGTTGTGTTGTAGGTGTTGTGTTTGTTGTTGTGTTGTTGTAGTGTTGTGTTGTTGTAGTGTTGTGTTTGTAGTGTCATTGTGTTGTAGTGTTGTTGTAGGTGTTGTGTTTGTTGTTGTGTTGTTGTAGTGTTGTGTTGTAGTGTTGTGTTTGTAGTGTCATTGTGTTGTAGTGTTGTTGTGTTTGTTGTTGTGTTGTTGTTGTGTTTGTAGTGCCGTTGTGTTGTGTTTGTTGTAGTGTTGTGTTTGCTGTAGTGTTGTTGTAGTGTTGTGTTTGCTGTAGTGTTGTTGTAGTGTTGTGTTTGCTGTAGTGTTGTGTTTGTAGTGTCATTGTGGTTGTGTTGTTGTGTTTGTAGTGTTGTGTTGTTGTGTTTGTAGTGTCATTGTGGTTGTGTTGTTGTGTTTGTAGTGTTGTGTTGTTGTGTTTGTAGTGTTGTGTTTGTAGTGTTGTGTTGTTATTATTATAAAGTGAAGGTGACCTTCAGGCCCTTGTGAGCGAGCGCTCGTCTGTAAAACGCTTTCTTATTGTCTGACTCGATCTGTAATGCAGAGTCACAGTCCTGCCTCGCCTCGACAAAACGATCCAACTTCAGGAAACACAGCGCTCTGAAACACACACACACACACACACACACACACACACACACACACACACACACACACACACTTAACACTTCTAAAATACATTTATAACCAGCAGGATATCCTGAACGACAAACACTACATTACATAATAAACACCACAAACAACAAACACTGAGGCACGTGTCTGTCTCTCGACTCTCTTTTTCCTCTACAGCCTCAATTTAAATACATTATTTACTATTCAAATTATTTTACAACCGATTATTTAAATTATTCTCCACACACACACACACACACATTGTTATTTATTATAATCAGTAATATTGATATGTATTTTTCATCTTCACTAATTAAAGGTAAAAGTGAATGTTTTGTGTTTTGAGGATTTTATAACAGAACAGGAGGAAACTTTACAACTGATAATTACATTACAACTAACGTCTGATTACATAAACCTCATCATATAAATATATAAATCAGAGGATTTTAATCTGATTCAGGTTAATGAACTGTGTGTGTGTGTGTGTGTGTGTGTGTGTGTGTGTGTGTGTGTGTGTGTGTGCTCTGACCTGTTGGTGTAGATGGAACACTCAGTGGGGTTAAGAGCGATACACTCGGTGTACTTGTCCACCGCTCTCTGGAACTCTCCTCTCTTCACCAGGTCGTTACCGTCCTGTTTCAGCTGAGTGAAACGAGCCTCTGCTTTCCTGACTGTCAGGAAACAAAGATGTGGAACGCTCATAAAATCGACTCGACTCGACGACGACAAGAGCAAAGCACATGACAAAGTAGAGTGAAGTGTTGGATTTACAGGTTTACCGCTTTTATGAGGAAGACTGCTGGTCAGGTAGCACGTAGCCGGGTTTAGCTAATTAGCAACATGGTGTCAGATGGAGCACTGATCGCTTAGCTAACGTTCTCATCTACAGGCTACTTAGCATAGGAGTTAGCACAGAACGTGATGATTCCAATGAGGTGTTTGTTAGCACTTGTGCTAATAACAAAAGCTAGTCACAATTTAGCCTCACTGATCATAAGAATGGGCTCAAAGTCACTGCAGTAATGTAAACAACACACACACACCACCTGTAAATACGTCTGCACTGCAACGCCACGCTGACACCCTGTGAACACCCCCCACCCCACCCCCACCCCAACCCCAGGTGTCAGCTGAGCCTCCTTGTTCCATTACGAAGGAATTCGCTTCAGTTACTCTTCTACATAATTCATTCAGCTAACAGACACGGAGTTAATAACAACACACTGTGTGTGTGTGTGTGTATTAGAGAACCAGTCTGGGTGGCTCATTCTGCTTAAACTGCACACACACTGTAAATGTAAACACCACCTATAAACACTAAGTCAACAAACAGTAATGAAGATCTGCTGACACACACACACGGCCTGTAGTCAACCAAACACTGACTAACCAATGTGTTTCTTCTATTCTTGACATCATGATGGTGAATGCGAGTGTTTGATAGTGAATGCGAGCGAGTGTGAATGTAAGTGTTTAATGGATGAAAGCTAGTCTTTGATGTGAATGTTGGTTTTAATGGAGGATGCACGTGAGTGTGAATGTGTGTTTGATGGTTAACATGAGTGAAGGTAAATGTTGGTGTTTAATAGTGAATGTAAGTGTTTGATGTAAATGCTGGTGTTTGATGATGAACACAAGTGTTTGATGTGATTGTGAGTGTTTGATGTTAACGCGAGTGTTTGATGATGAACGCGAGTGTTTGATGTGAATGTGAGTGATGATGAATGTGAGTGTTTGATGTGAATGTGAGTGTTTGATGTGAATGTAAGTGTTTGATGATGAACATGAGATTTTTAAGTGAATTTAAGTGTTTGATGATGAATGTGAGTGTTTGATGTGAATGTAAGTGTTTGATGATGAATGTAAGTGTTTGATGATGAACGCGAGTGTTTGATGTGAACGCGAGTGTTTGAAGTGAATGTAAGTGTTTGATGATGAACGCGAGTGTTTGATGATGAACGTGAGTGTTTGATGTGAATGTTTGATGATGAATGTAAGTGTTTGATGATGAATGCGAGTGTTTGATGTGAATGTGAGTGTTTGATGTGAATGTGAGTCTTTGATGATGAACGCGAGTGTTTGATGTGAATGTGAGTGATGATGAATGTGAGTGTTTGATGTGAATGTAAGTGTTTGATGTGAATGTAAGTGTTTGATGATGAATGTTTGATGATGAATGTAAGTGTTTGATGATGAGTATTTAATGGTAAATTACTTGGTGTTTGTGTAGAAGGTGATGGTGGTGGTGATGATGATGATGGTTATGATTGTGTGTGTGTGTGTGTGTATGCGATGACAAACCCTTCTCCTGCTCAGCTCTGGCTGCCCGTGCCTGGAGAACCTCGGCGCTCGGCTCATCCCTCCGGTGCTGCTGTGCTGAAATGGGAACGTTGGGGATCTCAGGAAGCTTCTCTCTCCAGTTAGGACCATCCTGCTCCATCAACTGCTTTGTGATCCTGAAGAACACCACAGACATGTTTATGCTGGTGTTTGGTGGTGGAGTTTGTGGTGTTTAATAGTTCGTTTTTGATGGAGAATATTAAGGGGGTGTTGTGTTGTGATGAAGGCCCAGTGGTAGATTTTGGTGTTTGTTGGTAAATAATGAAGTTTGATGGGGTGTGAAAGGGTTTTACTCCTCTGTTCGGTGGTATGTTGGGGGCTTTGTAGCTCATGTCAGTGTTGCCTGTAAATATTAGTTTATAATTATAACCTTATAGATGGTGTTTGTCTCTCATGGTGTTTTGATGGTTATTATTAGTATTTGTTGGTGTTTAATGATTGTGATTAGTGGCCCCGCCCTGCACCTTTTACCTGTGCACACTGTCGTGAGCTGCCTGGACACTGGAGTCGATCTGCAGGACGGTTTTGTAATCCACATACGCCTGCCTGTAGCGCTCCAGAGACTCGTATGCCATCGCCCTGCGGAGGAGGGGCTTCAGGGTAAAGGGGCGGAGCTCCAGTGCACTGACCGTTTAATAGGATGAGAGAAAGGGATCAGAACTAATCTGTGTATCACCAGTACAGACCTCAATCAACACACACACACACGCATGCTCATTCATATACATTTACCCAGGTTTATCTTTACAGCGTTTTAAACACGTTTTAATTACACATGTATATGTGTCGTAGATGTGTAATAGATTTATGCATATGTAGTTTATAAATGTTTAATAGACACAATAATATATTTAATGTTTTAATAATTGTGTTCTAAATTTTCTCTTAAAAAAGTAGTACTATAAAAAATAAATAATATATAGTAAATATATTGCAATAGTGATATATAAGATTAAATAATAGTGAATTTAATAATAAATATATTATAATAGCACTATATAAGTGTAATAATAAATATAATATAGTAGTAATATGTCCACTGTTGTAAAACACACCACAGATGTTCAGTGTGTCTCAGACGTCTGGACTGAACTGTATGTTACATGTATAATAAAACACTGTGTTTATTATTGTTAATAATTTGGCTAAGTGTGTGGTGTAGAATGTAATAAACACTGCAGCGGTGTGACAGTGTGACGGTGTTGACTTCAGCAGACAGTGTGAAGGTTCTGAGTTCCAGAAGCTTGGAGTGTGTAGAACAGACGTGAAGCTTGTTTTAGCCCAGCTAATTGTGCTGAGTGTTAATCTCTCAGAGACGTGTGTGTGTGTGTGTGTGTGTGTGTGTGTGTGTGTGTGTGTAACCTGCTGCAGTCCTGAATGCAGTCTGTACAGTTCCCATCTTTTAGATAGCAGGCCGCTCTGTTAGAGTACAAAATACACAGATCCTCAGGACTGTCGATACCTGTTCACACACACACACACACACGAACATCAGGGACATGGTGAATCTCAGGAACTCATTACTGAAGTGAGGAACCTGACATCAGGGAACAAAAAACTAATTCAACAAGGATCACTGGAATTAACACCACCACATCAAACTCAGAACCAGGATCAGTAACACATGAACACCTCCTGTCCTGTCCTGTCCTGTCCTGTCCTGTTCTGTCCTGTTCTGTCCTGTTCTGTTCTGTTTGTGGAACCTAAACCTCACATCAGGACAAAATCAGAAAAACAACACAGAACGCAGGGAGAGAGACAAAACAGGGATTCAACATCACACATCTGCCCAACTGAACACTGACCAACTGAATACTGACAATCACAGAAGGACTCAGGCCAAGAATCAGACACCTGAACAGGCAAATTACTGAATACTGTAAAACCATTCATTTAAACACCAGTATCAGCACTCAGTAATGAAACGCAGCAAATCAGATCCTGACATAGTCACCAAGTCATCTATAACACACACACACACACACACACACACACACACATACACACAATACAGGAAGTTGTGTGTGTCAGGTTTCAAACAAAAAAGGTATAATAAAAGAGATCAAATGAAAACACTTTATTTTTGACTTTTAGTTTTTGTTCTTTAATTAATAGTAAAAACTAATTAGATTATTTAGATTATATTTTAAAGTTAAAAATATGTTAGATTTTATATCATCCTCTAAACACTATACATATTTGATATAAACAGAGTTTCTATGTTCCCTCATTGTTTTTATATATAAGTGAGATTTCCTCTGGAAAATCTGATAAATAAATAAATATAGATCAATAATCATGTATTTCAGTATCACATACAGTAATATAAAATTAATAACTTCAAATTTTCCTATTAATCTTCATGTTGGTATTAAATTAGACTGATGACGTTTCCTCTGGATTTGATTATAAAACTTTTCTCTGATCTACTTATTAGTTCCTAAAATATACAAATGGGTTTCAATGAACAATAATAATAATCACCAGTGAGTAAATTAATCACTGAATTATCATCATCATTACTATCCTCATCATTATCAGTGTTATTATTATTATTGTTTATGTTGGAAAGCTGACCAGAATCATCAAAATAATCTGTTACAACATGCACAGGTGAATAATAATAATAATAATAATTATTATTATTATTATTATAATTATTATTATTATTTAGTGTAATTTGTGGAGAATGAAAAACACCCAGCAATTAATAAAGATAAATAAGTGTAAATACATAAATAAATAAATAAATGTAAATGTCATTCTGAAATGGTTAATAAAATATCAGGCTATAATACAGAACAGGACCTGGAAACGTTTTATTTTTTATTACTTTTTTTCATTCAGAAGGTTTTCAGTATGTTGGATGTATACTTAAGTGTTCATTACCTACAGAATACAAATACGAGTCCATGCTCCGTCGTGTTCCTGCAGTCTTACACTCCCGGTACCAGGTTGGTTTGTTTTTTTTTACACTAACGGTTTGGTCTATGAGGGATGAGGTAAATCACCGACATCACTGACATCACCTACAACAAGTTACTTCTTTAATCTGCCAGCATGAGACTCACTTTAGTGTTTCTGTCTCTCACAGATACACAAAACAACAAACCCACATCCACACACTGACCACAGTCCTGGGAGTGTGTGTGTGACATCTACATGTGTCTGTGTGGAGTCAACAGGAAAAGATTCTGGAGAAAGAGACAAAGGTGAGACACTAAGACGAGTCTAGACGTGTTACAACCATTACAGAAGGTGGAGGAGGAGGATGAAAAGGTTCTGAACTGAAACAGCAGTGGATCAGAGACGTCTGTTGTTGGTCTGAGTAGCACCGAGACAATGATGAACAAACAATCTACAGATCTACAGTATCACAGACCTACTGTACCACAGTTCCACAGATCTATAGATCTACAGTA
>JAOVVF010000029.1:403965-404966 GCA_028565595.1 Duopalatinus emarginatus | reverse complement strand
CACACACACACACACACACACACACACAGACACACACACACACACACACACACAGACACACACACACACACACACAGCCACACACACACACACACACACACACACACACACACACACACACACATAGACACAGACACACACACAGCACACACACACACACACACAGACACACACACACAGACACACACACAGACACACACACAGACACAGACAGCCACACAGACACACACACACACACACACACACACACACACACACACAGACACACACACAGACACACAAACACACACACAGACAGACACAGACAGACAGACAGACACACAAACACACAGACACACACCTTCCACCTGAGGAAGAGGATGTTCATGATAGCCAGCAGGGGGCAGGGGCCGTTTTCACTCTGCGTGATGATGGGAGTTTTTTCCCCTTTCCAGGTGATCCACTTGACGAAATAATGCTCTTGTATGAAAGGAGGAGTGGATGAAGGTACTGAAGGTTGTACAGAAGGAGACATTGATGCTGCAGCCTGCCCCGCCTCTGGAACCTGCCCCACATCATCGTTCCACGATGGGGCTCGATGAACCTCCGCCTCCTGATCCTCAGCGTCCAGCTCCGACCTCACAGACGTCTGAGGTTTTTCCATGGATGCAGACCCGCCGTTCAGTGTGGACACAGATGGCGTCTCGTCCACGGAGCTGCTCACAGACGACGTGATTTCTGACTCCTCCCTCTCGGAAAGGCTCCTGCTGCTTACGGCGCTGGTGTCCTCGCTGTCCTCACAGGCTGCGCTTGTGTGAGACAATGGAGTCTCGGTGGACATCTTTTCTCCGGCGTCTCTTTGGCTGCTCGCTTTGTTGTTTTCACTCATGGGTTTCTCTTCACACATGACTCCGTCAGTGTCCGTCCTGGGCTCTGCCATGCTCACAGCTAACAGGACAGGTGTAAAGACCAAGGCAGTATGGGGAAGTCTCTGTGTGTCCTGTGTGGCAGTGTGGATTGTC
>JAOVVF010000029.1:386465-401465 GCA_028565595.1 Duopalatinus emarginatus | reverse complement strand
TCCTCGTGACTGACCGCTAACGCGTCGCAGAAATAATACGTCACAGGAGCGGAGGGAAATTTAAAGAAGAGAAAAAAAAAGTTTCTCGTTCTTTAAGCAGCGTGTATAACATTACAGTTAACAATTTCATCAAATACAAAACGTCATATCTGCTAAATTAATCCACAGAGCGCTAACTACAATCTCAACCATTCGCTTTTGTTTTATTTCCGCCTGTATTCCGCATCCCTGCACTGTGATTGGTGCGCTTGTGCCCGCCTCCTGGCCCACGATTGGCTGCCAGTCATAGCGCTCGGTATAATGCGCGCGTGAGAATAAATCAGGAGGCGGGGTTTTAACCAGAATACGGGTGAGGTTAAGGGGAAAAACAAAGCAGCTGCTCAGAATATCCTCATGCAGAATATAAACTACATCAGTCGAAGGATCGAGAGAACAAACATCGGAGAGAGACGATTAATAATCAGGGAAACATGAATGACACCAGGAATAGTTTAACATCGTTACTGCACGCGGCGGTAAACGAGACGGATGTGAGGTAACGTGTGGTGATGAGTCGAGCTCCTGAAATCAACTCATTCTTACACATCTCTACTTCATTCCTGCTCTCACACACTCTGTTATACTCACAGTGTAATGTGTGTGAGGACAGAATACACACTCGGGGACATCATTCTATAAGGAGTCGACTCTTTTGAATCGGTTTTCTTGTTTGATTCATGAGAGTCGGCTCGTATCGATTCTTGTATATGTGAGTCGTTTTCTCTCTGTCATTTTGACGGAGATTATTGCGTGTATCAGTTCAGATGGAGGGAGAATCACAGAACATCACAGACTGTGTCGGGTTTACAGAAAATTCAGGAGCCGAAAGAATCTGTTCATCTTGTTGAACCGACTCACTGAACCGAGTCAGACTTCAAGTACAAGTCTGTGCTTGTTTACAGAACATCAGCTTTAACATTTCCTTTAGCTTTCCTCTCATGATTTACTTTATGTTTTTCATACATTCTAATAATCCTGTCCTGTTATTAACTCTGAACTCCTCTGTATTTCATTTCTGTTGTGTTTATTAATAGTTAATTACAGTATTATAACACCTCAGTTATCACAGAGTGCTGACTGACTGAAGCTCCTCATGTGTAATACACAGTGTTATATAGATGCTCAGAAGTCATAGTGATTGTCCTCTGGTGTAACAGGACGGTGGACAGTTTACTGCAGAAAGGTGCAGACCCCAACCTGGTGCTGCCTGAGGGCGTGGCCGCGGTGCACCTGGCTGCAGGGAAGGAATCGGAAAAGGGGCTCCGGTGTCTTAAAGTGCTGCTGCAGAACGGCGCTGATCCAAACCTCAGGTCAGAGATGGATTCCTGAATTCCTGTTTGATTTTGATAGACTTTTCTTTCTTTTCCTCCATCCTTTATTAATGATGATTTGTAATGAGGATGAGTTTGACCACACACACGCTTTTCCACACACTGTCATGGAGTGTAACAGCAGGCAGTCTGTTTACTGTGTGTTCAGGTCCAGTGATGATTTGACTCCGTTACACATCGCAGCGTTATGGGGATGTTATCAGAACCTCAAACTGCTGCTGAAGAACGGAGGAGACCCGAGTCTGAGGGACCAGGTGAGGTCACACACCTGAGTCAACGCATGGCCACTGTGAAAACCATCGACACGGTTTAAACACTGCCACAAAAAACAACTAAAACTGTATTTTATTTATAACCAGAATTAAAAAGAATTTTTACAGTAAAGTACTTATATTTATATATTTTTGGTATTATACAATACGTGTGTTTATATTTAAAATGCATTTAAGATAAAAAGAAGAAAAACATAGGAATAAATTTTTGCATTTGTATCATGTTGGATTTTGATGATAAGCAATTTTCTTTAATTAAACTAAATATAATTAAATTATAATTAAAGCCAAGACCACATAATAACTTAATTTAGTTATTGAGCTAAAACCTAAATAATTTGCTGTCTTGTAAACTTGAATGTATATAAAACAGGTTCAGGTTTTATAATAAATGTGTTCAGGTTTAATATTCTGTGTATTATACATTTCTGTTCACTATCAGACGTGTGTTTGTCTGTGTGTGTGTGTGTGTGTGTGTGTGTGTGTGTGTGTTCAGGGTGGGCAGAAGGCAGTGGATCTGGCCGAACAGGAGGAAAACAGTAAATGTGCAGGCATACTTCAGGAATACGAGTCTCACGCACCCCAGAGGGAATATGAGGATTTACCCAAATTTCAGTACTGTAAGATTTTTTTTCCTCACTTGACAGTAAACAGGCATGTGGGTGTGTCTGAGTCCATATAAGGAGTGTGTGAGGTCTGTAAATAGGAACAAGGCAGAATAAGTCATTGACCATGATACAAACCTGCCACGCCCACCTAAAGACAATCATGTGTCTTACTTTGACACGTGTCTGACTTTGTCTGTACCCCTCAGATACACCAGCCATCCATGGCAGTCCCACCCACTTTTCCTGTTCAACTGTAGTATGACAGTAAACATCTCCGTAACCTGTCTTTCTGTCTTTTCCAGCACTTTACTCAGGTCACTCGATGAAAGACTGTAGCATGAATCTGACACTGATGAGTGATTTCGGAGACGAGGCGCTCAGCAGCACCAGATATTCCTCATTTTACCGGAAATCAGAGAGCAACGGACTGCGAAAGCCCAGTAATCCTCATGCATCCTGGCTCTCTGATGTCTCTGGTTTTAATGCGCGTGATAGCGACATGTTCAGGAGAGAAGAAGTGGGCGTTTCACTTCCTCCGGTTCTTTCCAGTACTCGTCTGTCAGGGATGGAGTTTAAAAAGAGCCCAGAAGTGGCCCAGCCTAGTCATCATTTTACACCGACCCGGAAGAGCGTCACGTTCCGGGATTACGATGAGTATTTTCCAAATTTGAAACCCGATGATGACTCCAGGGACTCGACGGTCGATTTCTCCTTGTATCCCGACTTCTTACACTCGGAGCGTATGACTACCGTGCTGCAGCATCAGGGGATTGATGTGACGTCTCCAGACAGTGTGTATATCTTCTCCAGAGAAGGAAACACCACCGAGGATTTCGATAACACTTTAGCAGGAGGGAGGGCTTTAGTGGAGGAGGACGAGGATAATGAAGATGAGGTGTTTGTTGATAAAGTAGATGAATTACAGAGTGCCGCTCACACCGCCGTCAGCAGTAACAGTGGGTCGAGTCAGTACAGCAGCTGCGACAGCGAGCCATTCAAGACCACCATCGAAGGGCGGCTGTCTTCTGAAAACATCTCATCACCAGAAAAAGATGGATGGATAAAAGACTCCGACAGCGGGAACAAGGAGGTACGTCATTCCGAGTCGCGGTCACGTGCTGACAGGATTGACGAGAATTCCTTCACACCGAGTCCGTTCATCACAGGCAGGACCCGGTCGCGACTCAGTCGCTGCTCCCAGAGGAACAGCACCTCGTCTTTTTCTGCCTCTTCCCTGTTCGAACACACGCTGCCTACACCGACACGAGTGCGCAGAGATCTCACTCAGTCAGACAAACCTCAGCGCAGACGTCCCTCTGAAGATGACCGAGTATCTGATCTCGATTCCCACATGGCGAACCTCTGCGTTTCTTCTCAACTTAATGGAAGCCAAGCGGACACGCTGATTATCTCCAGAAGCATGGCAGATACCATCATTATTCCGAGAGGTGCCGCTGATGAGCATTTAGAATGTGGAACATCTTCATCATCATGCCATCAAGAGGAGGAGGTGTTCACTGAAGACAAGGAGTTTTTAACTTCAGACGTTTCCACATCGAGTGCAGAAATGCACAAAAACACCAATTCCCAAGAGTCCTCCTCCAGCTCCGAGTCGAGTTCCAGCTTCTGTCAAGGTTTCGAGTTTCCATCCACCGGCCTCACGCCGAGATACAGCATGAGTCGAATCAACCAGTCCCAAACGAAATCCCTCGCAAACCTGTCCTACACCCCTGGAGGACGTCCTCTTATCATTGACGTCGACGAACCGGTGGAGTATCTTTACACCGATACAGAGGAAGGACACGAGCTGATCGAGACACACGTCCCCCCGACGTCCAACACGTCTTTGAGCTCCTCTGTCAGCGAGGACACCATCATCTACGACTGGCGCTCGTTGCAGACCACAGCCAAAAGTCCAGAAAAGGAAAAAGAAAACCGCTGTCCTAATGAGGTAGTGGAGCGAGAGAATGTCTCTGAGACGGAAGGGTTAACGGACCGAGAGCTCAGACGCAAACTCACGGAATTGGGAGAGAAACCAGGACCAATCAACAGAGACACGCGGCATTTATACCTTCAGAAATTACGAACCCTGCAGAAGAAACCTGCCACTCAGAAACCAGTGCAGGATCAACCGACCGCAATCACCGGTACAAAACATTTACATCTAAAAACTATTTAAAGTAGGACCTTTTAATCACAGTTCATATAACATGCTCTAGGTTTGTGATTATCAGCAGAAATACGAGTTTGTGTTTGTCTAAGTGTTTGTTCTGGGTTAGTTACAGGTTACAGTCCGGAGCTGAATAAAGTCTTGTGTTTGTTCCACCTGCCTGACTGTAAAGCTGATGAATTTGCACTTTGTGAGCAGTTCGACCAGCCTGATCAGAAAAAACGCTGGCGTGAAGGAGTCATAAAATCCAGCTTCAACTACCTGTTACTTGACCCCAGGTAAAGTCTGCATCAGTTAAAATATTAAAATCTTAATAAAACCACAAACTTATGAAATTAAAGGGTCCCGTAAATAATCCTCTGTAACGTGGGTGTGTTGTTCAGAGTGACGAAGAATCTCCCGTACCGCGGTCAGGCCATGACTCCTCACGAGTGTTTCCAGACGTTCGTCAGCTCCATTTTCTACGTGGGAAAAGGCAAACGCTCTCGACCCTACAGCCACCTATACGAGGCTCTGGAGTACTTCAAAGGAGACAAATCATCCAAGGTACGTACGCAGGAGGTGCTGGTTATTCTCACTAGTTTTACCGTTGGCAAAATACAGTTGGATGGAGAACACGGGGGGAAGCTGAATCTAGATAACAAAAATATGGCACCAGAAAAAATGGCGTGACTGAAATTCTAGAACGGTTGGTATTATAAAGCCACAATGTTTCTCTCCTGGTGTTTTTCAGAAGCTCTGCTCGAAGGTGCAGCACATCCTGCAGGTGTGGAACTGTGGCCATGGCGTCATCTCGCTGCACTGCTTCCAGAACGTCATTCCCGTGGAGGCGTACACACGCGAGGCCTGCATGGTGGACGCCATCGGTACAAACGCAACAGTCACATGATGAATGACAAACACGTTATGACAGCAGGATCTCTCTCTCTTTCTCTCTCTCTCTCTCTCTCTCTCTCTCTGTGTATAACGAATCCTGTTTAATCCTGTCTTTAGGTCTGAACATGCTGACCAATCAGAAGCGAGGGGATTATTATGGGATGGTCTCCACCTGGCCTGCTAAAAGGCAGCGTGAGCTCGGGGTTCACCTGCTGTACAGAGCCATGCAGATTTTCCTGGCTGAGGGAGAGCGACAACTCCGACCGGCCGATATCAGGAGATGAAGATGGACACTTTGTATGACACTGAGCATTAACGAGCACTTTGGGGTAAATCATGCAGTCAGACCCAAAAGGCTGAGTGCACTACCATGGATTTATTCCATCAGTCATTAAACACTGTCTCTGCCTCTGTCCTAGTGTCCGATTGTCAAGGATCCACCTGGTAACATGAGGATATGGCAAAAGTAGTACGTTATATATTCTCAAAAGGAAGTGCATTCTGATTGGCTGAAATGAAAAACTGCCAGTAACACACACATGGCTGTGTTTCAATCACCACACTTTACACACTTCAATAAAAACAAACGTCTCCTTACAGAAAACATCACAGCGATGCTGTTTGTTACTATAGAAACAATAATGTGAACCTGTGAACCTGCTACACTACTGTCAGGGCTTCTGGATATTAATCACCACCTGACCAATCAGAACTCAGAATCAATGGGCGACGGTGTTTAATGACTGATGGAATAAAAGGAGTCATTTAACAGTTCACTCTGTAGCATTATATTTATCATATCGTCAAAAACACCACAATCTGATCACAGCTAAAAAAAAACATGAAAAACCCCCATAAATTACTGAGCCTTTATAAAACATTAACACTCAGATGGGGAGAAGCCACTGAAGTTAAAATGTGGGTAAAAAAGGGCATTAATTTTGTCTGAATGTTTAAACAGTTGAGTTTTACTCGCATCACATTTGGAAAAGGTCTTCAATTTGTGTTACTGTGCTGCAGCTTTATTAATAATGAAATATTAATGCTTATGGAGTGTAAATAATTAAAATGACGTGTTTTTAATGATCTGATAACTGGAAAAAAAACACAACCTGCTGTTGAAGTGGACTAAAAGAACAAAGTCAGTAATAACCATCACAGGAAGAAAAGAACTCAATAATGGCTATTGATTACAGACACACAAACACTGTGGTGGAGATCTGATGATAATGTGGTGATTATATATTAATGTAGTGTCAGAAACTGATGGACGTTTATCTACACCACTGAGATTTGGACTTCTTTAGGAGAATGAAAATGTGAAGATAAATCAAGACCATTTCAATGTAAATAAAGTCAAACTGTACATTTTTTTCTGTCATCAGATTTTTAAATGGCTTGGATTAGAGGAAACAACATTCTTTTATTAGTAATGTAAAACAAAACTGTGACGGCTGGAATTGAGCTGTAATTGTTTTAGTCATCAAGCAGGAGATCGTAGCTCTGTTTTTTTTTTTTTTTTTTTTTTTTTTTTTATAAATGTTGTGAATTAAATTGTACTTTCACTGTTCTGTTTATAGCTACCTGTATTTTGGTCTCCTTTTCCCTAGATGTCAGTCTCTAGTCTTAATAAAAATCACTTTGTAAAACCTCAGTTTACACATACACACTGTATGGCCAAATGTTTGTGGACACCTGACCATCACACCCATACAGTATGTGGGTCTTCTGTCACAAAGACTTAAGCACAAAATTGTCCAAATAGTTTCTCTTCACTGGAACCAAGTGGCCCAAACCTGCCCCAGCATGACAACACATCTGTAAACAAAACAAGCGTGTCCTCACCTCAACCCCAGTGAACACCTTTGTTATGAACTGGAATACTGTCTGCACTCCAAACCCCACCACAGACCCCGTCACAGACCCCATCACACAGCTCTCCATAAAGCTCTTGTAACTCAATGAGCACAAATCTAACAGACACAATATAAAAACTGGTGGAAAGCCTTCCTAGAAGAATGGAGGTTGTTATAACAGCAAATAGGGAATAAATATGGAAAGGGACATTTAAGAAGAACACAGGTGTAATGGTCAGCTGTCCACAAACTACTGGCCATATAGTGAACCTCTGTCGGTTTCTTAGACTAGTGTCAGTTTATTTTCTATGTTTTATTGGTGCTGCACATACAACGACGCTCACAGTGTTGTAGAGTAAAGGTAAAATCCATATCTTTCATTTATAATCTACAGACTAATTATTCAGACTAAACAGTGAAGCCATAATCAGTGTTTCTTTATAATATATGACTTTTACTTTTTTATTTTACATTTTAGTTTTTTATAAAATATTATTCTTTGTATAATACAATTATATGTACAATTAGACATACACATCCCACTCATATTATATTATAAAACTAATTTACCATAAAAAATTCTAACAGCTTCTAAACAGAACTCACCCGGAACCTGAACCAGAACTGTTATGAGGGTGTAACTGGAAAAAGGTTTCTTAATAATAACGTTTTATTCATTTTCAGTGTTTAGTCCTGCAGTAATGATGCAGCAGTAGTGCTGAAGTAACTTAAATACACAAGAGAATCCATAGGAAAGCACAAGTATACGACTAACACGTCTCTGCAAAACGGACAAAATACTCTCCACCATGTAAAAAAAATCAGGAGACGCCTCTGTGAATCGAGTGCATTTATAAAAAATATCTGCACTGGCGTCTGCATCAGATGGAAATTCTTTACACCCTAGAAATGAAAGAAATTAAATGTTATATTTGAGATCACAGCTTAATCACCAACAGTAAACATCAGTATAACCTTGAATACCCAAATACTCACTGAATCTAAATACGTAATTAATAGTAATTAAACAATGCTATTATGTCTAGATATTTTTAAGTTTGACATTTATTTAAAATGCATATAATGTACCTCACTTCCTGGAGTTGGTGATTTTTATCATCTTTAAGACTAAAAAGCAGCATCCTTCCAGAAGCTCCTATATTATTGAAAGACAGATCCAGATTTGTCAGGTGTGAGGGGTTTGATTTCAGAGCTGAAGTCAGAGCAGCACAGCCTTCATCTGAGACACCACAATAACACAACCTACAGACATACAACAACAACACACTTTACCCTTTAATGTCACAAACACAGAAATCAACCACACATGTCTCAGGTCATGTGACTCTCAGAGAGATGATCTTACCTCAGTGTCTCCAGTTTACAGTCAGGATTCTCCAGTCCAGCAGAGAGACACTTCACTCCTGAGTCTCTGAGTTCATTTCTTGACAGATCCAGTTCTCTCAGGTGTGAGGGGTTTGATCTCAGAGCTAAAGTCAGAGCAGCACAGCCTTCATCTGAGAAATCACAACCACACAATCTGCAGACAGACAACAACACACCTGACTCACTAAGGACACGCCGAATCATCAACTTCAGCACAGTCACAATCAATTTAGGACACACCAATCAGTTCAGCGTTCAGCAGGAATCTTGATGAACGCTCAATCAACGTCTTAGTCCTTAATTATATAAGTAAAAACTAAAAATAAATGTACTGGAAAAAAAATACTGGACAGACTTCAGTGCTGCTGCACATTGATAGGTTTATGGTGCCAAGCACCCTGTGATTGTGGGTTTTTTCCCATCAAACCACTCTCTGTAGGTAGCAGGTAGCTCAGCTCAGTGGTTAAGATGTTGCACTTTTGATCAGAAGGTTGTAAGTTCAAACCCAACCACCAAGCTGCCACTGCTGGGCCCTTGAGCCAGGCCCTTATCATGAGCATCCCTTCATGGAAATCGAATAGAACACCTCTGGAGTCCAATTGAAACATGAAGTTGAAACTCAAGTATATTTCCAACATTTTGTGGACAAATAGAGGCCCTACCCTGTATTACTATAGTGTTCCTTTGGGTGTGTATGCTACCTGTTAGTAAAACGATTTATAAACATGCTATCAGCTTCCACTGTAATGATGATGATGACAGTTATATGTTTCTGCAAATCCACATGAGAGACACAACCTCAATAACCTTAATAACTTTGAGGAATGTGTACATGACAGATCTGATGCGTTTGTTCCCTCTAGGTTGCATTATTGTCATTCCAATAGGTGCATAAACAAGCTGTAGTTAGTACCGGATGCAGAAGCCAGAGTCCTTACAAGAATCAGAGTACCTGAACTCATCACCCATGTGCCCTCAGGAGCAGCTGTAGGCTTGTGGTTAAGGAACCAGCCTTGTGATTGGATGGCCCTTGGTTTGATTCAAACACTGACTGAATTGAACATGACAGCCAACCCCTAACTGTGCATATAGTTTGAATAGTTCTCTTCTCTCACAAAGGACTTCTCTTGTGTAATAACCTATTTTTCTGTTAATTCCTTTATTTTAAATACTCAGAGAGATGCTTATGTGTTGTAACTTTGCAACATTTTACTAGAGCTTTGTAAGAAACTCTTCTTTACTGTTCTTATGTGAGCAAATAGTTACAGACTCTACTTGTCCTTTGCTTTAAGCTCTCAATTCATGAAACCGAAAGGAATAAACTTCATGACTCATCCATTTTTGAGTTGAGGCAGCTACACCCTTAACATAGATCAAGGCACGGTAGGCCACTCCATTGGCCTCAACAATGAATGTGGACCAATAAATGTGGACCAATAAACCACCTGCCCACCACTAGTTTACCCCCTTGCTGGTAATAGCCCCCAAGATCAGGCTGAGAGCTTGTGGTGTCCTCATTTGGACCAGGATCAGGCAGAAACCTAGGTTAAGAGCTGGTGAGGTCCTTTCGCAGAACAGGATCAAGCATGAACTTGGACAGAGAGCTAGTGATGTCCTCACTCAGACCAGGATCAAGCAGAAGCCTGGGCATGGAACCGATGTCCTCTCTCGGACCCAGATTTGGCATATACTTGAGCAGGAAGCTGGTGCTGTCCTCTCTTGAACCTGGACGAGGTGGGGGTTAGAGAAGGGAACTGATTAGTTCCTTTTTTTGGAACTGCTGAAGTTTAAGAAGAGAGGTAATGTCCTAGGTCAGGCTGGAGTTTGGGCTGGGTGCCACTAACTTTTGTGCTGGGACCAGGGTAAGGCTGAAGCTCAGGCTGAAAACCACTGACATCCTTGCTTGGAACATGGCCAGCCTGGAGCTCAAGCTGAGTGGCAAGGATGTCCTTCATGGGACTAGGGTCAGGCTGGAGCTCTGGCTGAGTGCCCTCCCTGTGTAAGGGACACACTACTGGCATAAGGCAGGCCAGCTCCTTGGTACTTCTCAGGACAATCGTCTTCATCACAGCCTCAGCCCATTCATGAGCCAGCCTCTAAAAATTCCTATCATCTTTAGGGGTTTGAGGGTATCCAGGAACTGAAAATATAATGAGCACTCTGTCCGGCTCAAATTCCAATTCTGCATCCATTTTTACGGCGACTTGATCTGTCATGATATGTGTGTGAGTGTATTCACAATAACAGGGTTTAGGTTGTGAATGTGGGATAATTTAATTAAAGTAAACACAACAGAAAAACAGAAATAGTCCAGAACATGAATTCATGAGAAACAAGAAAAAACAAAACCAGAACAAGACATATATCCAAACACAGAAGAGTTCGGAATGATATGCTATAAACTGAAACCAGTATAACAAGCTATAAAAGGAATACACCTGAGCAGGGCTCAACTTAATCAGCTCAGCACATGTGCGTGCTGGGAGTCATGTGACTGGGGAGAGGCAGCAAAACCTCACATGACCTCCTCACGCTGTCGGGAGTCCTTACAGCAGGGGGCAGATCTATATCATTCCATCATTATTTAATATGAAAGTCATTTATTTAAATATATTAACAGTCTTGTTAGTAAAACTGTAGTTACTTTTACCAGGTAAAAATGCTAACTGGTTGTTAGCATCGTTGTCACTGGATCTCCTCCTCCTCCTTCTCCTCCTCCTCCTCCTCCTCCTCACACACACTGATTAGTTATAATAACTGAAAGGTTTTGGACATTTTTAAAGTTCTGGCTCTTGAAATGCTCTGGGATGAAATCGCAGCTCACGTGACTGTGTAGTATGCTACAGGTACGCCAATTCTACCACATACTACAGACAGTAGTTAGTATGCAGTATCTACTACTGTAGTATCCAGTATAGTAGTATGCCATTTCACATACAGCCTGTGTCTTACTAAGGATCAGGTCATGTGATTCTCAGATCTCAGAAGGTCATGTGACTTACCCTAGTGTCTCCAGTTGACAGTGAGGATTCTCCAGTAAAACAGAGAGATGCTTCACTCCTGAGTCTCCAAGTTTATTCTTGGACAGATCCAGTTGTCGTAGGTGTGAGGGGTTTGATCTCAGAGCTGATGTCAGAGCAGCACAGCCTACATCTGAGATATCACAGCTACACAACCTGCAGACAGTCAATAACACTTTTCAGTTTCTTAGTTAAGACACAATGATCAGTTCATTTCTATTAAAGAAACAATGCTGTTTTTATCCCTATAAACAGTGTCTCAAGTTACATTCTGACTCAGAAGTGAGGGACTGTGAGGGCTGTAAATCAGGCACGCTCATCAATGCTCATAGAAAAGTTCCAGTGAGTGTTTAATCATGCTTTGGAGAAAAAGGAGAGCAAGTTTCTGCTGAGGAAAAATGCTGTGGTGACATGCAGAGTTAGTGCACTGGCGACTGGAGGGATGACCACTTGCGTTAATTTTACCACAGTCTTCACAATTTATTTGCAGCAATGAATTTTTTTATTAAATTGTGTTTTTGTGATTTCTAAGTTGAACTTCGGTATTTGCTCTTATGTAAAATAAAAGATGCAGATAAAGACAGACTATAGGTCCAAAATTGAGAAAGTTCTGGTGTTCACAGGTCATTTTATAACCATGCTAATGCAATTAGGCGAATTGGAAATTACAGGTGTACTCAGTTTTGTTTCAATGTTCACAGGTATTCTTGTAAACTTGTGTGTCAGTGATCACAGGTGTGTTTAGTTTTGTTGCACTGATTGTCTACGACAAGGCCTGTATTTTTAACCTAGTCTTTCTGAAGTATTTGTTTTTGGTTGTTCAGAAAAGGTAACACACTTTAGACTGTGTAATAGTGTTTATATTTCTATATTTAATATAGTATATAGTATCTATATGTAGTATTAACTCAAGCATGTGACCACCATTATGAGTGGGTCCCATTATATTCTGATCTGACCGTAACCTGCTGTAAGCTACCAGCATTATAAGAACATCACACTCAGCATGTTTATCAGGTACTTGCCAGGTTACTGGAGAGCCAACTATTTATCAAAGGAAAATAATGTGACTTCTTCATTGCCTCCACCACTTCCTTCTTCCTTCCTTTCAAAGTACAAGAAGTCCTGGAATTCATCACATCCTTCAGAACCATTGCATAACCGTTCACATTCTTGTTAAAGAGGGGCCCCAAGAAACTAGCCTGGAATCAGGCAGCTGACCAAGCCCTCAAGAACCTGAAGGTGGTCTTCACCACAGCACCCATTCTTTAGCAGTCTGACCCAAATGAGCCAATCAGTGTGGATGTGAATGCTTCAGAAACTGGAGTTGGAGTGGTGAGGGCATAAGGACAAGTTACACTTTTACATTTTTTTCATAAAAACTGTTCCAGCCAAGCAAAACTATGATATGGGTGATAGAGAGCTACTGGCAGTGGCATCATTGGTTAGGGAAGTAAACCACTCTTTTGTAAGTTACACTGACCAGGAATGTGGACAACCTCAAATCTACCAAGTGTGTAAATGCCAGATAAGCACAGTGGGCCGTGATCTTTGTCTGTTTCAAGTTTACACTCTTCTACCACCCTAATACCAATTGATTCCCTCTCCTGCATGCACTCAACCAAGGGCAGAGTCCAGACACCATTCTGCCACCCTCATGTTTTCTACAAGCCATGTCCTGTGATAGAGATAGACCAGGAAATTGCCCAGACCCTCCAGAACCCTTTTTGTATGCCCAGCCATCTCTTGTTTGGCTTTTGCCTGGCACTGGTCCTGGTGGCCCAAGGGAAAAATTTGAGTTATAACAGTATGTAGCCTTACACACTCTAAGTCCCTCATGCACTTTCAGCAGGTGTACTCATGCCCTTGCCAGTTCCCCAGTGTCCCTGGTCAACATACTTTTTGTAATATAGTATATAGGAGGTCCAAGAAATGTGAACAGATTCATTAGTATGTAGTAAAATAAAATGTTTTTTTCTCTTCAGCATATTTGAAACTTAAACTGAAATCTCTGCTTCACTCTCATTATTAGAGAATATGTCTTACTGAGGGTCAGGTCATGCGACTCTCACTGAGATGGCCTTACCTCAGTGTCTCCAGTTTACAGTGAGGATTCTCCAGTACAGCAGAGAGACATTTCACTCCTGAGTCTCTGAGTTTATTCCCAGTAAGATCCAGTTCCCTCAGGTGTGAGGGGTTTAATATCAGAGCTGAAGTCAGAGCAGTACAGCCTTCATCTGAGACACCACAATTACACAACCTGCAGAGAGACAATAACCACTTGTCAACTTAACCTAAAAGTTGTGTTACAGTAAATCATTATCCATCACGTTGGTAGGAAGGGTTGTAAAAATCCTTTTTTATCTGCCAGTTGAACAGTTGAGATATTTCTTGCTGATTTTACCTCAGTGTTTCCAGTTTACAGTAAATATTTCCCAGTCCAGCAGAGAGACACTTCACTCCTGAGTCTCTGAGTTTATTCCAAGACAGATCCAGATCTCTCATACTGGAGGAATCAGAGCTGAGCACTGAGGCCAGAGCTGCACAACCTTTCTCTTTTAGGTGGCCATTTTTAAACCTGAAAAAAAGAAAGAAAATACAGGGCACAGTAAACCTAGTTAATATTAAAAAACAAATTATTAAAAATACAGATATTAAATTTAACATCTAGTAGTTTGTATTTCAATATGCTGCATAATGCATTATGTAATGTTAATTGTAAAGACATTTACACAGAACATCAAACATATATTTAGCATCAATGATTTAAGACTGCTCTGAGATCTATCATTGATTAATTATTCTTATCTTCTCTGCTGTTAGCACTAATGGTGTAACAGTTATATTCAGCATTACTTACTCCGCTTTTCTGGATACTGCAACCACAGGCAGGAGCTTCAGAAGAACCTCTTCTGATGTACAATGTACGTTCGTATATTTATTAAGGATAAACTCATCCAGTTCCTGCACTGATGTCAGTAAAACAAACACCACAGCTGACCACTGAGTAGTTGAAAGCTTGCTTTGCTGTAAATTTCCAGACTGTAGGTACTGTTGGATTTCCTCAATTAGAGAATGATCTTCCAGTTCATTCAGACAGTGGAACAGATTGATGGAAGTCTCTGTTGATGGATTTTGTCTAATTTTCTTCTTGATGTAATGAACTGTTTCCTGTGTGCTATAGGAACCACATCCTGTCTGTGTCACTATGGTTTGTAGGAGGACGTTATTGGACTCCAGTGAGAGACCCAGAAGAAAGCGAAGGAAAAGGTCCAGATGTCCATTTTGACTTTTTAAAGCCTGATCTACAGCACTCTTGTGTACATCTGAGATTGTACTTTCTCTGAGCCACATAGCCATTTTAGAAATCAGACTCTGCTGAAGAACATTTCTGTTGTGATTGATAAAGGTCAGGTGCACATACAGAGCTGCGAGGTGTTCC
>JAOVVF010000029.1:374034-386365 GCA_028565595.1 Duopalatinus emarginatus | reverse complement strand
TCACTGCACTCAGCTCCTCCATAGCTAACTTAGCATTAGCATCAGGAGGCACATAGACTGCAGTTACAACAACAGCTAAGAACTCTTTCCGTAAATAAAAGGGTCGGCACTTAATCATCAAATACTCAAGCAATGACTTTCAGTTATAATAGAGTCTGTACACCATGATTTGTTTACATAAATGCACAGACCTCCACCCCTGCTCTTACCCCTGTCCTCCGCCACTCTGTCCGCTCGGAACAAACTGCGTCCGTCCAGCTCTACCGCGCTGCTGGGGATGTTGCTGTTGAGCCACGTCTCGGTTATGAGTCATGATGTTCGATTCCCTGATCCATCTCTGTGTAGCAGTCCAGAGTCGCAGCTCATTCATTTTGTTCGCCAGAGACCGAACATTAGCGAAAAAATGCTGGAACAGGTGGTCAATGCGAGTTTAGCTTTAGCTTAGCCTGGAGTCCGCCTCGCTTTCCTCACTTTTGTTTGCGATCTCGCCGTCTGCGCTTTGTGATTCATCAGTCCACGGCGTCCTTTGGATTTCCCGAAGAAGCTGTAATTTGTCAAAGATTCTGTTTATGCAGTTCGCACCAATATCAAGCAGGGCCTGTCGGCTGTATGAGATGCTTGACTGGCAGTTTGGGTTAAAAAAGTTCAAATATGAAAAGTTGAAAAAAAGTTAAAATTGAGCATAGTGCAATTAATACAGAGGGATAAATAAATGCGATAAATAAGGGTATTTGCACTCTGATATTGCACATTGCTTTTTCATATTTGCACAGTTTTTCATTTGTACAGTTTTTACATTTGCACTTTTGCACTCTGCACATTGCTACTATTTGCACTTCTGGTAGATGCTAACTGCATTTCCTTGCCTTGTACTTTTTACTGAGCAATGACAATAAAGTTGAATCTATCTATCTATCTATCTATCTATCTATCTATCTAAATAAAATGTAATTGAATTGAACCAGTGGGCTCCCCAGTCTTTATGCTTATCTATCCTATACATAGAAGCTATATGTAGATACTATACGTTTTCCATTAGAAATACACTGTATGGTGTAAAAGTCTGAGAGGCCCAACATTTAGCCAACAATGCATTTTGAACAAAGGGGCCTCTGTATTTGGACAACTATAGTTAGACCATATGGTTTCAATTAGTTCACCTTAAGGTCTATATAAGCTTTAATCACTACATTACAAAGATACCACAAAATTTTGTCGTTACGAATTCCAGCTGAGATTGTGATTGGCAGCTGGAGGAACCACTATGCTTTTTTTCCCCACTATGCTGTGTACGGTGAGTTGCTTTTCTTGTTGCTTTGGGATGACGTTTCGCTGTTGGTTGCACCGAGAAAGATCTCCATGTGATGGTGTGCTGTAGTGATGTTGGGGTGTTTTTCTTTGTTCTTAATTTAGTTTTATTGCGTGAATAAAACAAGGGGGGGGGGTATTAATGTAAGGAAAAGAAGTTAAAGTGTATGGAAGTTAAAGTGTATAAAATCCCTGGTTTTACTAGGTTATTTTCTGGGTCAGTTCTATGGAATTAGAGTAAAGATTGGAAGATTAGGTGAAGATTTTGTGTAGACGAATCCCACTGAATTCGCTGTCGACGGGCAGCGTCTGAAGCAGTCTGTCATTTGGAAAACAGATGAAATATAGGCTTCAGTACAAGCCATGGCAAAACAGAAATATGTCAGATATTCTTGAAAAGCTGCCAACTCTTCAGGATGGGAAGTTGGAAGTTGGAAGAGATAATGGTAAGAATACAGCCTGCCATGGGAGACAAAGAGACTCTTGGCTAACCTTCTTGGGGTTCCAGCTATGGAAGAGATCCTACAAAAAGCTGGACTCAATCGATATGTGGGGACTGCTGTGAATGATCCAGAGTTTTCTGCAAATAGAGGATGTGGAGAGTGCTGAGGGAAACATTCCAACAAATGTGCATCCTGATAATATTCTTATTGAAGCATTGGAACAGGAAAAAATCCTGAGGGCTTATGTGTCAAGAGCTCATCATGTGTGGAGAAATGTTACAGGAAATGACCCAGATTTGAATCAAATGGAGCAGTCAATTCTGAGAGCTAAGATACAGAAGGGGCTGCCTCTATCAGTAAAGAGTAAATTGGCATAGGTTGTTGGTCTTGGAAGCATGGCTAAGAGTGCTTTTCCAGAGGAAATTCCAAAGGAGGAAACTTCAGAAGAGGATTCAGAGGCCGATCAAGGCCATCTGCAAGGCCAGTGGTCCGGAACTGAGGTTCTAGGGGTGCCCAGAGAACACAGAAGTGGGTTGTCAGCTGGTAGTCTCCGGGCCGGAGAGAGATCCAGCAATAAAAGTGAAAGAATAATAATCAACCATTGGAAGTGATGCGGATAGCGGAGCTGCTTTCACCTCTATTCGGCCTGAAGATGCTATACATCTCCCCATGTCAGGTCAATGGATTCGGACAATCAGGTTTTAGGGAGTGAAATGGCTGATTTTTTTCACATTACCAGCTATAAAGATCAGAAGACTACAATACCTATACTGGTATCAGAACATACACCCATTGCACTTTTGGGAAGAGATGCTTTGTGTAGATTAAACTGTACAATAAAGTGTACAATGAATGGCTGTCTGGTGAAAGTGCCAAATGATATTGGTCAACAAATATTGATGACAGCAGAAGATTGAGTGCAGATTTTTTGGAGCCAGCTAAGCTGTGGGAGAAGTTCATTGTAGCAAACATGCCTGATGCAAAGTTTCCAGAGTATCCTCTTCATTGTATGTTCAAGTATTTTACGGATGCTACCCAATTAATCCCAATCAAGGAATAGTTGAGTTGTCAACCAAAGCAAATTCACCTAGAATCATGTTGCATAATTTTGGGACCACAAGTGGACAGAGATGGCTATATGCACAGGGAGTTTGATATTGAGAACAGTGTGCCACATGTTACTTTTTGGGTGTCTGAGGACTGAGCAGTCTGAGCAGAAGCATATAAGAGAGATAATGGCAGAAGAAGCTGTTTTTATGCCATTAAAGGGGAATCTTGCCATATGGAGGAGTAAGGATCAGAGATCTATTAAGCTTATGATACACTGCTTAAAGTCAAGGACAGCCACAGACTGTCCTTGTGATGACACAAGTCAATGTGCAGTGCAAAGGAGGACCTTGATTCTAAAAAAGATGAAATGCTGCGACAATTCCGGAGTGTTTGTGGTCTCAACATCATACTGACATTGGACTTATGATGTCAGTCCAACCAATGAAAGTTGAACTTCGGCAAGGAGTCAAGCTTCCTTGGAAGGAACAGTATCCATTAAAAGAAGAGGCAATTTGCGCGATTGAGTCACAAATTGGAGGACCTTTGAAAGCAGATGTTTTGAAGATAACACAGAATCCACAGTGTAATGCACCTTTGCTGCCTGTGAAGAAGCCAGATGATACTTATCGTTTAGTCCATGATTTAAGTCAATGATATCGTAGCAGATTTTCCAGCAGACGTGCCGGACCCACATACTTTGTTAGCTCAGATTCCTCCAGAGGTGGCACATTTTACAGTGTTAGATTTGTCTGGTGCATTTTTCCGTGTTCCACTTAGTGTAGAAAGTCAAGGTTTGTTTGAGTTTACCTATAATAAACAGTTCTATGAGCACAAGAGATTGCCACAAGGGTTTAAACATAGCCCTCACATCTTCAATAAAGTATTGAAGGATAATTTGACAGAGAACAGATAATAAACAGCAGGGTAATGTGGATGATATTATTATTTGTTCACCAGATAAGGAAACATGTCGAAAGGACTAAACTAGGTTGTTACAGATATTGGCGTCAAAGGGACACAAGGCTTCTCAGAAGAAGCTACAGTATTGTCAGGAGAAGTTATTTGGGTCAGACTATAACCCAGGGACACATAAATATTTCTGATAGTCAGCTAGAAGCTATTTGTAAGATACCAAAGTCCAGAACAGTCAGAGAGATGCTGACATTTCTTGGTATGGCTGGTTATTCTTCAGCATGGGTAGAGGATTATACTAGCTTAACAGGGCCTTTGAAAGTGATGATTAAAGGTACTGGAAATGCTTAACTCCATTGTAATCTTACTTGGACATAGGATGGTCTTTTAGCATTTGAGACGATCAAACAAAGGTCACAAAAAGCTCCAGTGCTAGCATTTCCAGATTACTCTAAGATTTTTTGCTCTATGTGTCTACTTCTACAGGGGGTAGATATGCAAGTACAGTTATTTGCCAAACAACAGGTGTGGGAACAAATCCTCAACCCATTTCTGCATATTCAGAAGTAGAGATGGGGTTACCAATGTGCTACAAAGCAATAGTGGGAGTCTTTTTAATGTATGATAAAGCATCTCCGGTGACAATTCTTACCCACCATAGCCTTATACACTTACTATTTCGAGACTTAGAGACTACCATAGACACTTAGAGCAGGAGGATGTCACCCTAGCGAGGTGCGTCTCCTACACGATAACAGGGCCTATCAGTCTAAGTGGCTGATGAAGCTGCAAAGGCAGTCACAGGAGCAGATACGTTGGGTAAGGTTTTTCTGGTCACTCATAAAGTGAAATTGGAAGATAAGATTAGGCTTAAGAATGTGCAGCTGATGCAGGAAGCGGTTTCTGCAATGGATAAACAGTTGTGGTCAGAGCAAGGTGCCACCTAAGATTCTACTGGTTTGTAGAGAAATCATGAGGGGTTGATAATAACACCACCTGACCTATTAGGTCTGATGATTCAAGAAGCACATGGGATAGCGCACATAGCGGGAAGAGAAGTTGGGAGAAAGACTATAAAGGAATATGGATTCTGGCCTCCATGTTTGCTAGAACAGACTGATTACGTTATAGGCAGATGCACCATCTGTGTAAAAAACAATGTTCGAAGAGGAGTGATGGTTCCTCACGGGTACATTGCAACCCAGAGAGGTCCTATGCCTGAGTTAGTAGTGGACTTTGTTGATATGATAAAACCAGTTGAAAGAAAGAAGTATACGTTAGTTGTTGTGGAGAGATTTTTACGATGGCCTAAAGCTTGTCCAACCAAGTGGAGGGATGCTCAGTCTGTAGCCAGGTTTCTGTGTAGAGAGGTCATAAGCAGATGGGGACTTCCAGATCGGATATCCAATGAGACAATGAAATGATTTTGCAAAAATTGGGAATTAAACAGCGTCTTTGTGCAGTCTATCATACTCAAAGTCAAGGGATTTGTAAAAAAATGAATGGTCCTCTGAAAAATCGTGTTGTTAAAATCTGTCAGCACACTGGATATAATTAGATAGCGGCAATTCCACTGGCGCTAATAATATGTCGGTCAAGTGAGCTACGTGATGAGTTGCTTACGGGAAGGCAGATACCAAGTCTTGTTCGTGTACAAGTGGAAAGGGTTCAAGTTTGTCCCTTTTAGAAGATGAAATGCGAGCGTATGTTACATATATGGCTACCTGGATAAAGAATATCCACATATTTATTGTTTTAGACAGGCAAAGGAAAGAGGAGTTGCAGGAGAGACTTAATGAGCAAGAGGAACACAGTACAACCTGGGGACAAGGTGTTCGTGAAGGTGTTTATAAGGAAGTGTTATAACGTTTTGAAGGACCATTTGAAGTTGTTCGCAGTGTGGGAACTGCGGTCCAGCTTAAAGGGTCTCCAATGTGGTATCATTGTGTCAAAGCACCAAGTGAAAAGGCGAAGTGCTCATGGAGGCAAAGTGATGAAGGCTTAAGGTGGCCAGAAGGAAATTAGGCAGAGCGTGCAATACATGAGGATCTCCAAGGTGTGGGAGATTTAATGTGGGAGGTAATAATCCTCCTATGCGGTGAAATAGTCGTGGTGAAGAGTTGTTAGCTGAATCCGATGCTGACACAGTGCCTTTGGATCAAAGAAATTATCATCTTTTGTATAATGATATAAAATAAACAAAAGTTAGGGGTGATTGTTCTCTTGTTTTGCATAATATTACATGGGAAGACCAGGGAGAATATACTAAGAATATACTTATGTACTTATTTAGAGCCAGAGTTTAAGATTCAATGTATGGAAGTGTTGCCTCTGGCATGAGCTTACCAGTGGGCAGAGTGCAAGAGACCTTAGCCTGAGCAGAGGTGATACAGGAAGCTACTTATTTGTACACCTTCACTTGCACTAGTACTTGGCACAGAGCAGTTGGTATGTTTGATGTGTGCTCAAATGGCCTGTACTGTGGGCCTGCAGTGTGGTCCCAGGTAATCAGTTTGCCTCCAATGTGGCTGGCACAAACGTTTAATTACTGAGTCAGACTACATCTTATTCAGTCATAGTTTTGCTCAGCTGGGTGTTGCAGGACAGTAACGCTGGTAAAGGCAGACCTAAGCTTTTAGAAGGCCCCGTCAGTGGCTGGTTTCCAGGGGAGTTTACTTACATTTATTGCATTTGGCAGACGCTCTTATCCAGATTACAAGGTTACTGGTACCTTTCAAAAGGACTAAATTTTACTGACAAAGAACACAGTACACCTTCTTAGGTCCTTGTGGAGTTTATGCCTCAATGGTCAAAGCTGTTTTGGAATCTGTTGATTTAGGCAGTTTTAATGTTACGACTGATGGTTTGGCATCAGCTGTTTATTTGACAATTAACACTTTCATTACCTGCTGTCAGATTATACTGTAATGTCGAATGTATTTTACCAAATGTAAAAGCGAGATGGGTAATTTATAAACTTGATGTGTGTAATTAACTGCAGAGAACTACAATAAAATAAGTTTTATTGTAGAGTGTTAAATATACAAGTTTTATAAAAATATCTAATCACTTTTTACACCTAAAATTAAAAAAGAGAAAGCTTACCTTTAGTAAGCAATCCGTAGTTGCGAAGCACACACAAGTGGAACAGATCTGAGAGTAAGATCTGTGGATGTTAACAGCTTGTTGATAAGAGATCAGAAGAGAATGACCAGACTGGTCTAAACTGACAGGAAGTCTACAACCATATAATCACTCTTTACAACCATGGTGAGCAGAGAAGCATTGCAGGATTGCAGATGACTTGAAGTGGATGAACTACAACAGATGACCAGATCAGGTTCTTCTCATGTCAGTCAATTTAGAAACTGGGACATTTATTAATCTTTTTAGTAAAATATTTGCATAATTTCAAATACAATCACACACCGCTAAAAAATATAATAATTTAATCATTCCAGTAAAATAAATTAAAATTGTGTATGAAGACAGTCAGAGTGAGAAAACCAATTATTATTTTAATTATATATCATATACCATATAATATTAAAAAAATAGTTTAGAAAGTTAAAGGTGAGGGAAATACAGGTCAAATGTTTGAAGGGTTTTTTTTTTCGTTCAAATTGGAACCTCCAATTTCCAGAATACACAGCAGCTCACTAAGATGGCTGCACCCTGGACCAGTACTTCACTTTACACACGTTTCAGCCCCCAGAGTTTTAGTTTTAGTATTTCTTTCCATCTGTTAGTCCTGATTTTGGTAAGATTATTTAAGCTCTGCTCTTTGTCCATTAATTTTGCAAAGGATACGGTTTGCCCACACCAAGCTGTTAACTGTCTTTATTGATTTTTGGTTTTGACACTGTCCGACTTTGATTCTACCTTATAGCCTTTGATATCTTGTAAGTACCTTACCCAAACTATTGCCTGCTTTCTCAACCTCAATTTTAGTTTTTGTGTTCTGCTTGCTATGTGTTTGTAAACCCCAGCATTTATGTCCACATCCAGCCTTGACGAGTATCTGTTCACTCCACATCATTATAATATCTATATTACTTATAATAATCTATAATAATATTGTTGTGCTGCAGTCTAAATAGTTTTTAACATTTATTTTTTAATGTTATCATCATCATCACTTTATAATTAATCTTTTACATAAATTATTTAGATTTTCAAAATGATCTTAAGTAAAAGTAAAATAAATGAAGTGAAAAACGGAGGAAAGATATAAAGCGAAAGAATAAAATGAGGTGACAAATATATCATTATTTTTTAAATAACAGGAGGAGGAAATAGATTTGATTCAATTTTTATTATTCTTTGTTACTGGAAGCATCTTTTTTTCCTACCAGAGGTAAAAAAACGAAATACTTATTTGCATTTCAGGCTTTCAACAGTTAGCAGTCTGAGCCCTTCCTGTGTGTCTTTATTCGCTAAATACATTAATACGTGTACACGCTTATGGACAGACTAGTGGCAATCGAACAAACAAACAAAGATGCTAAACTTAACTTTAGTAACACAACTTTTATCCACAACAGGATGATTTTTTTCTTTTCTTTAGTCTTAGCTCCTAAAGTCATTAATATGACTATGTTTTTATCTTATATTAATAAAACTCTGAACACATCAACTCCCTTATTAACACAAAACTAAAGAGGAATCACATGAAACACTCGGGTACAGTAAAACGTACATTTACACACACATCACAACACAACCCGAGACCATGAGTACATATTTGTATCAACAATAGTTGTATTAGTGTTAATAAACAGGTTAATGTGTGTGTTAATAACCATGTTATTGCTCCATAGACAATGTTCATTACATCCTAAAGTGTGTGTGTCATTATTATACAGATTCAAATCAATCATATATTTCACTGTCACACACACACACACACACACACACACACACACACACACACACAGTCGTGGCCTAGTGGTTAGGGAACTGGTCTTGTGATTGGAAGGTCATGGGTTCGATCCCTGCCCAGGGCAAGACACCTGTTGAGCAAGGCACCTAACTCCCCCAACTGCTCCCTAGGCGGTGAGGTTTGGGGCTACCCCCTGCTCCGGGCAAGTGTGTTCACTGCCCCCTAGTGTTCACTGGTGTGTGTGTGTGTTTCAGAGGTCACATTCCTCTGCAAACACAGTGGGCAAATAGTTCACTTTCATCTTTTGTTCATGCTAACGTCACCGTCGCATCGTTCACCTGGAACTCTGATAACTAGCTGAGTCTCTATGCTGAAGTTCTCAGTATGATGATCTGAACGTTATTTGAGTCAAGTCATCTTGTTTTTGGGATGTGACAGTTTATGGTACATGACCCTTTAAGATGACAGTAACTGCGAGATCAACGTGACACAACAACATAATAAACAATAAAATAAAAAAGCAGCACCAATGAGCAAATTAGCACCAGAATCACTAAACACGTCACAGTGTGTTCATTTTCCACTGCCCTTCACCAGCTGCTCCTCCATGAAGTAACAGATACCAGAATAAAGATTATAAAGGCCAACACGTCCCTTCTCTCAGAAAACACTGTCACTTTTTAAACTTGTGATCTGACTATATGACAGTTTACTGTTGTTCCTACTATATTAACCCTAACATATACATTATTACCTTATTTAGTATTTGCATTTAAATAAAAACCATCATGCTTACAAACCTACTGACTTATTTATGATTTTTGGGATATTTAAGTAAAACAGTTCTTAAGATTTGAGAAACAGCTCATGACAACAATACTGTAATGGAACAATTCTGGTGGTGGTCCTTGTGATTAAGATCACCACTAATATACACACACCACTGAAGATACGCATGCCTCTGAACAGTGACATCAAATCACACCAAATGATCTACAGAAACCTGTTGGACAGAGACAAACTCTAAACTTTACATTCACTAAACTGGGGTGAACAACTGGTGGTCTGCAGTCACAACAATGTGTTATCACTGAACAGTTCAGTGTCAGATCCTCTAGCGGTCACTTGTACTGATTTAGCTGAAAACACCAGTGACATAACTGCACCACTAGAGACATTTAATCAAAGACAAATTTTTCAGTTCATTCATGTAGATGACAGACAGTATACCACAGTGTGTCTAATATGATGTAAAAGGGCATAAGTCCTGATCTGCTGTTCACATTTCACTCAAAACTTCAGAGTGTAGTTTAGAGTCCTTTACTGACTTCTGCTGATTGTAAAGGGAACTGCAACAAAACATTTTAAAGCCCTTCTGTTGGAAATACTTATCTCTGTTGAGTTTCATGTGCGAGAAAATAGGCAGAGCTGTGTGGATCTGCTTTATGTTGGGCAGAGCTCATTTGCTCAAAAAATTGTGAACAGAAGCCTAAAGTAAAAAGACCAGTGAGAGCCATGAGATGTGAACATTGTAAATGTGAATGCTGTTAATTTGAATGTTGTAATTGAAAACGTAAATGTTGATGTTGCAAAAATGAATGTTGTAAAATGTTGTAAATGTTGCAAATGTAAGCATTGCAAATGTGAATGTTCTAAATTTTGTAAATGTGAATGTTTTTGTAATTTTGTAAACGTTGTGAATGTTGTTAATAAAAAGATTGCAAATGTAAATGTTGTAAATGTAAACTTTGTAAACATGGATGTGAATGTTGTAAATGTGCATGTTGTAAATGTGAATGCTGTTAACGAAAATGTTGTAAGTCACAGTTTTTTGTATTGTATTTAAAATGATGACTGATTTGTTGATTTTATCTGATGGTGTTATGATGAGTGATGAATGAAAGTCTCGAACATTAAACTGGACTGATAGTTTTTTACACTGAGGCATTCTACAGTAGCATGACTGGGACATACCGAGTGTGTGAAAAGATCACAGTGTTATAGAGTGTATCAGAATTAGAATAATGAAGTGTGTGTGTTATATTTTGCTGTTTTCCAGGTGAGTGTCGATGTGTGTGATCAGAGCATCATCAGGAAAACTGGTGGGGAAGGAGAGCTGACAGAGAGGACAACTCCGAGAGTCACTCTCCTCCTCCTCCATCCACAACTGTGGGACAGAAAGGAAAGGAAAGAAGAACAGGAAGAAGAAGAAGAGGAAGGAATGTAAAAGAGTGTATGGAAAATTAATTAATTAGAAGAGCAAAAGTGGGACAGATTGGTTGCAAAACTTATAAAAGGAAGAATGCAGAAAAAAAAAAATTAATTCATTAAATCTAAAGAAAATAAATAATTTAGAATAAAAGAAAGAAAAAGGGTTATGACGGAAATCTATCATAAAATCACACACAAAATATAAAAATAATAAATATGAATAATAATTAATTCCTGAATTACGTAACAGTTTAATGTAAACAATTTTATTATTTGGAAAGAATAGACTTAAACATCAAACCACTTTATTTAAAATATAAACTTTCCATATAAGCTATTTATTTCTTTGATTGCTTGTTTTCCACTGTAATACTTTACTCACCTTAATTGAGGGCCAGGACTGAGCATGCTCGCTGGGTGGGTGGGAGTGAGGCGGTGTCATTATCCTGAGCCCTGCCCACTCATCATCTTCATCCTCTGAGGACTGAGGAGGTGTGGCCAGTGGAGCAGGGGTGGAGTCAGGCAGCTGAAAGCTGAACTGTAGAGCTCCATGGGCAGAGGATGGGCGGGCCCCAGTGGATATTGGCCTGAGGTGGGCGTGGCTTGTGGTTCTGCGCTTTGGAAGTGTGGAAGTGGGATTGTGGACAATGTGAGGACAAGCAGTGGGATCAGCCATATCTGAGTAACTACGACGACCCTGGAAGTGTGACCTCATTGGGTGAGGGGGTGGAGGGGCGGTGTCAGAGGGAGGGGAGGCAGGGCCATGCATCAGTACTGCAGAGGAAGAAAGACGGTACATAAAAGTAATATAAATTGTGAATGTGCATCATTTTATCAAACATTGATATTAATCTAGTTAAATGTTATTTGTATTATATAAAGTCATCATCATACTAATTCCAACATTAGCCAATGACAGTGAACTTATTATGATCTCGTTTTATTATGAGTAAAAACGTATGCATATTAATTCAGTCTCATGGTTATTTGTAATGTGTTTATTGTCTTCAATTGCCTATCAAATATTACATAAACAGCTCAACGAGGCTAATAAAAAAAGACAAAACTAATTAACCCGGACTGTTCTGATCCGGAGAGCTGCAGGTCTGTCTTATAATTCGGTTCTGCTCAGCAATGAGGCTGCGGATTCGACTCAGTTCCTCCACCAGTTCTGTGTAGGCCAGTGCCAGGTTCACCCTGTACCACACAAACACATACACACACTTGATTTCACTATGTCTATATCAGAACTTTCCATACACATAATGGCAAATGTAGCTATTTAATGCCCGGGTCTCCTGCATGGGGGTCGAATACGCTGGCTGCACACTATGCATGGACCTGCACTGCTTAGTGTCAGTATTAAAAATGCAAAGCTGAAGGAGCAGATGGTAACCCCAACCCCATGACTGCCTCCATCTATATTTCTACTTTCCCCTGCAAACAAGTGTAAACTCCTCTGTAAAAAAGTGTAAACTCCTCTGTAAAAAAGTGTAAACTCCTACATAAAGAAGTGTAAACTCCT
>JAOVVF010000029.1:339291-349991 GCA_028565595.1 Duopalatinus emarginatus | reverse complement strand
GTGTGTGTGTGTGTGTGTGTGTGTGTGTGTGGGTGTGTGTGTGTGTGTGTGTGTGTGTGTGTGTGTGTGTGTGTGTGAGTGTGTGTTTTCAGACGAAAACTTTGTGATTGAATGTCTATTGAACCCAAAAATTATTCCTGTATTTCATTTTCACACGTGACTCTTCACATATGACTCATTTTTACATTTGATTCTTTGAAAATGATTCATATATTTTTACAGTACAGCTAATCACAGGTAAAGTCAGGTAAAACACACCGGTTCTATAAATTCATTAATATAAAATGACATTTTAGACACAATGTTCCCAAATATTTTGATTATTTTTGCTCCATCAAGATTATTTTTGCTCCCTGGGTAAAGCTTTGCATGTTGCCATGGTAACAAACACAGTAAGGTTAGTAACAGTTACAGTGTACTAGACTGTACTAGACTTGTTAGATTTGTGGTTGTATATAGTGAAGACGAGTGGAGGGATGGACACAGTGTCACGTCCCTGTGCTGTAATAATGAATATCAGATTAACGGAGCCTCAGCATCATCTAAGAGGAGTTTGTGGCTGGGGAAACCGAGGTCTGGACTTCTTTGCTTGGGCTGCTGCCCCCACAATAATGGATAGATGGATAGATGAATGGATGGATGGATGGATGGATGGATGGATGGATGGATGGATAGACGGATTAATGAACCACAATTAACAGTTCATAAAGAACGCTTTCTGTTGTTTTAGTGATCAGACGCTTTCTGAGGCCTGAGTAAATCATTTCAGGGACATGAAGAGTTTGGCTTTGTACAGAAATTCCCACATCTCTGCTTTAAATTCTAAATGTGGATCTGTGCATGTCTCAGGGTGGTTCTGGAGCACTGGGTTTCAGGAGGCTAGGGGTGTGTGTGTGTGTGTGTGTGTGTGTGTGTGTGTGTGTGTGTGTGTGTGTGTGTGTGTGTGTGTGTGTGTTGATACCTGATGGATCAGTGCTGGATATTCCTTTGTTCAGTAGTGTTGGTGTTTCTCGGTGTCGTTAGCGAGCACTCCGCCCAGGATCACCATCGCACCCCTGATACTGAAACACACTCCCACTTTATTTAGATGTGCTTCAGACAAATAAAATAAGACAAATCAGATTTAGACTGGGTTTAATCCAGGATTAAGGTATAATCTGTTCCTTCCCACTTTTTTGTATGTGTAGATCAGACCTGTTTCTTTCTTTCTTTCTTTCTTTCTTCACTTATTCATTCATTTATTTGTTTGTTTATTTATTTACTTATTCATGATTATTATTATTGTTGTTGTTGTTGTTGTTGTTGTTGTTGTTCCACTTTTTTTCTTCTGCTGAAATCCAGACATTTAGAAAGATCCAAGTTCATTTTCATGAGGTCCAGTCTAAACACATTCAGTGTGTCTGCTCATTATGTGTGTGATTATTATGTCCAGAGCAAAGACGAGTTTCCATGAATTAGTGTCTGATTAAAATCGACATGAAACAATCACAAATCTACAAATTAACAACCAAAATCTAACATAACACAAAGGGAAATCTGTTTAGTCTTGACTCTCTCTTACAACCTCTTTTACTGAAACTGAAACTCCTGAAGACTTGTCTCTCTGTGAAGGCTCCCAGGAAATAATCTTTATATAACATTTAAACAACTTGTATATAACCAATACATTATAAAATCTGATCAAATCATCATTTAACATCACCATGGTAACATCCCTTTGCTTTTTTTCCTTTCACTGCTGCTAACACACTGACACGCTACATCCAGAAATACAATTATTCAATATGTGCAATACTGTTTACTGTTGACTGTAAAATATCTGGACACACTTAATTGTTATTAATTCCTATACAGCCCTGCAAATGTCCCTCTATTTATTTTATTATTATTATGAATTACTCTTCTTCTAAATTATCTGTATTATTGTACATTTTCTTCAAGTTTCAGTGGAATCAAATTGACACTTTATGTAGTATCTCCATATTTTAAGAGTGCTCTTCCTTTTTCTTTAAATATACATAGCAGATACATAGTAAGTCTATTTACACATAAATTCATAATGATTGTTTTATTGCACTGAACCATAGGAAGTAGTCAATAGGACAAAAGAAAATATTCCAGTTTTTACCAGTACACAGTGCATGATGCATTTATAAAAATCAAAAGACATCTTTCAATCTTGATTGAAAGGAATCAAATTTAATGTATATAATAAATGTTTATAAATCCAGATCATACATTTCTGTAAAGCTGCTCTGGGGCAGTGTTCATTGTTAAAAGTCTTATAAAACACTATACTGAAAACTTAAGCTTTAGAGGGAAAATGTAGCTTTAACTGTTCCAACTTCTTCAGTCCTGAATTTAAACTATACACTTTACACACTTTACACACTAACAGGACTGACTGTAGTTTATACTGGATGGACCACAAAAGTTATTATAAAGAGGACATTATTTTTCCAGATCCACAATAATATCTACAATAATGACTCAAAGTTTGCACATCTAATCATCATTTTCATTTTTATTAATTTTGTTTTGTATTTGTATTGTTTTTAAGGCTTTTGAAGGTTGTTTGTTTTTTATTTAGTGTTTTATTAGTAGTATTATTTTTAGTTTGTTTTAGAACACGTGATCTCTTCTGAGTTTGTTTTCCTGATCAATAAAACCAGCTCGATTTTTCCTCTCCTTCAGAATAAAACGTGAATAGTTGTGAATAGTTTTTTATCTGGAGACTCAGAAATCACTCTCATTAACACAGTGTTCACTGCAGAACAGTAAAGAGGACTTTAATATCACACTTTACACAATTCTCACACACACACACACACACACACACACACACACACACACATCATTATAACAGTTCTCAGGTGACGCTCGTTGTAAACGCTAATAAAAGCGCGTGCACAGTCAGCTCGCGCGCTATAATATCATTATAATAATCACAACAGCTCACAGACAGAGACAGAGAGTAAGAGATAAAGACACACTATGAGTCAGAAGGCAGTGAAGACGGACGCCGTGCCGCGGCTGCAGCTCTTTAACTGCGTGCACGCGGACTGCGGAGCGACGTTCACGCGTCGGTGGCGTCTCGAGGAACACGAGACCGCGCACACTGGAGCGGTAAGTTCCAGAAGTGTTTTAAAGCGCGTTCACGCTCTTTTCAGTGTCCTGATCCGTGAGGATTCTTTTGTTAACGGATCAGGACGCTGACGACCCCGTGAACGCGCCAGCGAGCCAATGTGCACGCGCTTAAGAAAGCGTTCAGGCGATGTGCATGGTATAGTGTGTGTGTGTGTGTGTGTGTGTGTGTGTGTCCCTCTAGCGACCGCACAAATGTCCCGTGGACGGATGCACGCGCCAGTTCTCGCGCAGGTCTCACCTCAGGAGGCACGCGCTCAAACACGCCGGCAAACTAATCAGGTACTTACTGTAATCATCCGAGCTGATAGTCACGTGACTCGGGTGTCAGGACGCGTGTGGTCTCCAGGTTAGTGGTGATCATTGCCTGATGTTCCAGGTGCTCTGTGACCAGCTGTGGAAAAACCTTCTCAAACAGAGACAATCTGAAGAGACATGTCCGCTACGCGCACGAGGACAAGGACAGGTACTTCAAGGTATATTTATTTTATACATTTTTCTGTTAAAAAAAATCCAGTTCCAGTCTTTTCCCTTCTTTACAGAATCAGATCACGTGGATATTTCTCTTATTCTGATGCAGTGTGGTGCAATTAATATTTGATTTTTAAACAAATGTAATTATCTTTAGACATTTAAATGATGTATATTGTAAACTCAGAAGTGGATTTGCAGTATTTGTGAATATTATTTAGTGTTTTTCTCAATCTGTTTCTCATGGTGTAAACTTTCCCCTGTTTAAGTCTACAGTTTCCTCCTCATGTGTTTCAGTGTAAGTTTCCCGGATGTGTGATGACCTTCCGGAAGCGACGCTTGATAAAGCTTCACCAGGCGACTCATGGTGTCTCCTCAGGGTTCAGGTGATTACAGGGGGCGTGGCATCCTGGTGGCGGCACTGTGCGCACACCTGCACGGAGCACTCCTGAGTTTTAGTAACTAACTGCTACTGGTTTTCACTCAGGTGTTCGAAGGTTGGCTGCAGAATGAAGTTCAGCTCACACACTGATCGAAATGCTCATGAGAAAACACATGCAGGTGAGTTTACACGTGTGAATTTACTCATCCTGGAAGTAAATCTGCTGATTTGGGACTCGCCCATAACACAGCTGTGTCTCGTTGCTGTAGGTTATCACTGTCCTTACTCCCAGTGTCCAGTTGTGGAACAAACATGGGGTAAATTACGGAAACATGCAGCTAAACACCAAGGTGAGTCCCCCAGTATCTCCACCCACAGACACAGCCGTGTGCTGCCTCATGTGTATATACATGTTCATGTACATACTGTGGAGATTTTTTTTTTAGTGGCATATGTTTGTACAATGTGTGTATAAATGCACATGTGACGTGTGGTTGTCATGTTTTCAGTCTCACACACTTGTTCCACGTGTAAGAAGACGTTTGTGAAGCGAGACACTTTGCGGAGACACAAGCGCACTCATGCTCTGCAGAAACCCGTGCTGCTATGTCCCAGTGACGGCTGCCAGGCGTATTTCTCCACCACCTTCAACCTGCAGCATCACATCCGTAAAGTCCACCTGAAGCTGCTGAGCCATCGCTGCTCCTTCTCCGGCTGTGACAAATCCTTTGCCATGAGGGTGACCAGCTACTGCACAAACGCGCACCATTAAACACCATAAAGCACTTAAACTGCCTGTACTTAGTCCTGCCCCCTGCTGGTGGAGATCAGCTACTGTATTTAATGTAGTTTGATGTTTATAATTAAATGATTTAAATCTGTTCTGATGGGCTTTTTCCCCACTTGTTTTGTGTTAGGAGAGTTTAATCCGCCACATGATCCGTCATGACCCTGATGCTGCAAAACTCAAGGTAAGTCACTTTAATAAATGCAAACTATTATAAAGCTGCTTCTGGTGGATCTGGGCCAGGATTCAGGATTGTGTGTCTGTGCAGCGGAGACGGAGGAGGAGCAGTAAAAGCTGGCAGAAGCGTCTGGAAGGAGGAAGTCGACGCTCTCTGGTGGAAGATGATCTGCGGCGTCTGTTTACTCTGCGCATGCGCTTCTCTCGCCGCACCAAACTGGAGGCCAACCTGTCAGGATTATTCAACGAGCGCAAAATCCCGCATCACGTTGACCCAGAGGTGAACCTGCGTGACCTCTTCAACATCAAACCCCCACAAAAGGTCAAAGGTTAAAGATCTTTTAGATTAGTGTTTCAGTACAAACTGGAGCATTTAGCACTCAGGATGGAGTGTGACGAGTTTAAATTGCATAATTTCATTTTGAATGACTTTGTTTGTGTTTTGAGTTTAAGTTTGCAGATGTAAAGATGTTAAAATACAATATGAAGACTGTAAACCTTCAGAATCTTAAAGTAAAGTAAACCACTGAAACTGAAGGTTTAATTTTTTTTTTTTATTTTTATGGATAAAAAAAACTGAAGATTTAATTTGTGCAGAAATGTGAACGTTTGTAAATTTCTTGTTTCTCAGTTAATAAATAAATAAACTGAACTGAATGTTTGTCTTCATTTTTAGGCATTAACATGTTAAAGGAACTTGAAATGGTACTCTAGTCATTTTTCAGATCAGATGTTCAGATCATTTCTAATTCAGCCTAATATTAATAAAATCCTGCTATAAGAAGCTTCTGCTGGTTTCCTGTAAATCCAGGTCACTTCCTGTCTCTTTCCATGATGCTGATCTAAACCCACCCGGGGAAAAGCACCACTTCCTGTGCCTCATTTTCTGTGAGGTGTCCTGAATTGCTCTCCTTTTTTCCCCCAGCAGTGAATGTCAGGCTGTCCTACAGAGTTTTATAACCCTTAGGAGAAAAAAATGTTCGATTGTTCATGTCTCCTGCACTGAGAAGGCTGTGTCCCAAATCACCAGCTCTCACTAGAAAGGAACAATGACCTAGGAGTGATGGAGGGTTACCCTGAGAGACCATCAGCAGGGGTTAGGACAGAGCTGCTGAGGTTAAAAATAATCAGAAAGCTGAGTGCTGAGACTGCCTTGTCCTCTTACAGTAAAGACCTCAGGAAGGGCTGGAGGTCAAAGTGCTAAAAAATGCACACTGGGTCGATCTGGATCTTTTTACATCTCTGTTCATGTGGTATTTGACGTCACTGAATAAAATTGTAACAGGCTGAAACCTGAAGGACAGGTTTGAGTCTAAATACGAAATTGGAGGACAAGACCTGGGGAGAGAAAAAATACAGGAGAGGACGTCTAGAGTTAAAAAAAGAGGGACAAGGGAGACGTAAAGCAGCAAATGTGAAACCCAGAGGATATAGATGAGAGCATCAGATGAGACTAATTACTAATACTTAGCAAGAACAGGAAGCAATGGCCATATTAGGGGAAAAAAGAGCCACAACAACTATGCCACAAAGTATCTCACTGCACTTCAGTGTGGGTCTGTAATCTGTGGTGTACAGCATATCCCGATATAGGGTTAGGAGAAAAGAACAGGTCTGGCTCCACCCCCTTAACTTTTGGTTGATCATCTTCAGACTGGGACAGAACATGTATGAAGTACAGAGAGTCAAGAGAGAAAATTAAAGCATGTTGATAAGGGCTCCATTCTGACCAGGATGAAGCTCTTACTGAATATTAATGTGTGGATGAATTAATATCATATTGATCATATATCAGATCTGCTCTGCTGCAGAAACATTCAGGAACTGATGACCTAAAAACCCACGTCCTCTCCCTCCCCCCCTCGACAGGTCTACCTCTATACGTCTACACTCTGTCCTCTATATGCCACTGCAGCGGCATCCCATAATATTCTCTAGTCTGCCAATGTCTGAGTGTTAGCATCATATGAAGATTAGTTTATTTCTCTATCTGCAGTAGGTGGAGTAAATATGAGCAGGAACACTGACCGACAGTTACTGTCATCATGTCCGTCATAGTATGTCTGTAGACATCTCTCTGAATGAGCGGTTTCTATGGAAACGTCCAGAATTCACTCGTGTAATTAGTGCAGAGTCTGTGTTAAGACTATTAATGAATCCAACGTGTAATTAAAGGATCAGGATATAAACAGAGCTACTTGGAAATTGAAGTAGACGTCCCTGATTTCTCCCACAGAGATTCAGTAAACCTACCGAGAGACATTTACATAAATTTACATACAAATAGGATGGGGAAAAAGTAAATAAATAGGTATGGATAAGTCACATCAGTGTGGTGATGAGAGAGGAGGGCACAGGAAACAACAAATAATCACACTGAACTAAACAGGAGACACGCACAGACACACACAGACACACACACACGCACAGACACACACACACACACACACACACACGCACACTAGCACACTAGCACACTAGCACAGCTGATACAGCCTGCAGTGTTGACCTGTCTAGTTTCTGAAACCTCTTTATAGCTGTTTATAATTATATATTCATTAACAGTGAACACGTCCAGAACCTGGAGCGTTTTATTTTCCGTTGAACATTTCCTCGTAAATGGTAAATTTCTGGATAACATCGGGTACTTCATGGCATCTAAGCAACAAGCTAACAAGTGCAAGTAGCATTAGCAACACGCTAGCTGGCCAACATTAGTGATCAACTCCAGTGCTGATGATTAGATTCAGTGAAGGGAAGTGACTCATTGACCACTGTGCTTGTCCACACAGAAAAACTTGACCTCCACGTTTAACCCATCCGTGCAGCAAAACACACACTTATTACACTCGACGGGCAGTGAAGACACTTGCCTGAGGGGGTGGGCAACCCTATCCACAGAGCCTGGGGGGCCTTCGGGGGTTAGGTCCCTTGCTTAAGGGCTACGTAGTGGGGACCCTCCAGTCATTCACCACAAGAAGCGGGTTTGCGGCCAGCTTCAAGGGGCTGCCCAACTGGGTGAAGTGTGTGGGTTTTTTCACTCCACCTCTTCTGATCTCCGTCACCTCGTACATATTCGCTGCCCACTTTTTTTCAGAAGAGGGAGTGAACACAGCCAGACTCCACAACCCTGCGCTGGATTTACATTCATAACCATGGGAAATCACAGTTACACACTGATTCAGTTCATTGGATCACTGCTCCCCCCCCCCCTCTCTCTAATGTGTGTGTATAGGATGGATGTGTGTATGATGTGTCCATATGTTAAAACTAAAGTCATTCTCTTGTTCATTTTTTAACAAGTTACATTTCACAATTTATTCTTCTGTCCACTCAAACTGACACACTGATTTATCATCTATTAGATTTGACCTGCTTTTGTGCCCTGATTACTACATAAACACACACACACACACACACACACACACACACACACACACACACACTGTCCTTGAACGTAAGGAACATTAAAACGAGGTCGGTCAGAAATACATCTTTCTAAATTAAGCTGTAGCTTAAAGCACAAAGCGACATATCTCTCTTTCACACACACACGCACACACACACACACACACACACACACACACACACAGTTGAGTCCAGAAATTGGACTGCACCAGAAAAGATATGTTGCTCTTGTTTTGGATAAAAATAGATTCAGCAGTAGCCTACTTATAAAAGTGTTAGCACAGTGCTAAAGCTAGCTCACTGACGATCTATCAGATAGCAGTAGTAATTACTAATGTTAGCAGAGTGTTGTGTTATATCTACAGGCAGCACACTGTCCTGTGTGTAAATGTTTTGTAAAGCAGTTAACACAGTTCCACATGTTTAAATGTTTAAAAAACTACACAAAACTAAAACACACACACAAAAAAAAAAAAATACAAACAACCATGCTAATCACCAATGCTAATCTGATTAAAAAAAAATACACAATACATTTACTGAGGTGATTATTTAGTGTTTCAGTAAGCTAACAAAATATGTTGTGTAGTAATAAGAGAGTTATCTTGTGACATTGGGCTACGTGTTAGCTTTACGATACGCTAGCTAGCTTTTAATGCAAACTAGCCAGCATTAGCACATTAGCAGTTATTCTTTGTTAATTATCTCACAAGACTTGTGTTTTGGATTAATCTGTAATCATTATTGTGTGTGCGTGTGTGTGTGTGTGTGTATGCGTCTGTGTGTGTGTGTGTGTGTGTGCGTGTGCGTGTGTGTGTGTAAAGGGAGAGAGAGACACTACACATCTGTTTCTTTACAAACGTCTGTATTGAATCACAACATTCCTCCTGACACACCCTCATGTCTCCCTGCCTCAGATCCTCTCAGACAGAAGCCACATCACTTCACTGTCGTTTCACATTTCAGTATATTTAGCATCAGTGTTTTATTTATTGGGTCAGTGTGGAGTGTGTGACGTGTGTTAAATTTCCTCCAGAGAGTGTGTGGGCACCAGCCCTCGCTTCTTCCCGCTGCACAGCTTCACGTATCCATCACTGTCCTCCTTTTTCCCCACACAGATCTACAGACAGGACAGAAACAGACACAGATTTATCATCACGTATAAATTATTAATTAAAGTTCTGAAGTAGCTTGAATGAAGTCATAAAAAACAATAATATATCATTAAGTATACTGAACACATACACTAAAGTGGCAGAAAAAGTGGTACACCAGTCTAATACTTGGTAGGTCCCTCACAGGACACAAGCTGAACACCATGCTTTCTGCAGAATGCTCCACAGTTCTGTTGGATTCCGAGGTGTAGGATTTTTGTGCTCCATTTCTGTGTTGCATAGCATCCCAGCTAACGTGTTTGATAACGTTGAGACATGGTGACTTGGTGGTAATGGCAAAAGAGTATTCCTCTAACCATAATTTGGCATCTTTAGGCATGTGTGGTGTGTGTGACCCATCAGAATGAATGAAGGACATGTGTAACTCGTCAGAAAGAGACGCACACAGTGTGTACCTGTCAGAGACGTTTGTAGATCCTATTAGAATGCCAGTTAAAAAAATTACACACCAGTATAGAGACACTACCAGGATATGTAGTCTGGCTGCTTTTCTGGCACTTCACTTCAGTGTATATTATTCCCAGGTAGAAAAATTTGCGATTTGTACCTACAGGCAAAAAGTAACCAGCCCGATTCCTGCTCATGGACTCAAGTCCGTTTTGAATGACCGGCCGACTCTGGCCCAAGTCAATAGGGCCGACATTTTAATGATACTGGGCCAGAGTTGATCCAATTACAGTAATTTAAATATTTCAATATTTAAAATGAACTAGTTTACTTTATGACTCAATTATAATTAAGTCTTATTTCTAAACTCAGTTTAAACTAACATTTGCTTAAACAAGTATCTGTTTAGTCGTCCAAAAAATTGATCCAGGCTGATTTAAGATCAACAGTCATCACCATTAAACTTCTTAAACACAAATTCTGTACAATCACAGTGTATAAAGACGGTGTTTACAAAGTACAATACATAAGTTCATTAGCTGCAGATCTAAAAAAAATGTTATGTTTAGGGAGAATAAATTATGCACCAAGTGTTTTATTGTGTTGTGAAATGATTGTGGTTGTAAATGAACTTCAACTGTAAAACAATTTAATGACAACTTTTATTTTAGTCGTTAATCTCACAGTTTTATAAAAATATCCATAAGATAATTGGGCAAAATGTACACACTACAATCCACCAGTCTGACTGACTCAGATTCACTTCAGT
>JAOVVF010000029.1:290423-301766 GCA_028565595.1 Duopalatinus emarginatus | reverse complement strand
AGAACAACGTATTCAATGAGAATATTTCATTCATTCAGATCTAGAATGTGTTATTTTAGTGTTCCCTTTATTTTTTTTGAGCAGTGTATATTTTTTTACCTCAGAAAAAATTAATGTAGAAATTAAAAATACTCTAATGTTGCTCCTCTTCATTTCCAGACGTCTGCGCTGCTCGAATTGCATTATGGGGCAGAACAGTGTGCTCAGTTCACGTACTGCAGAATATCTCCCTATGCAGTGCGTCATCCGGGAACTTTTTGTGTACTGCATGATGCACATTCGGACACACTAGTCACGCTCGCGTTCTACCGTACTGAACAGTATGCGAAAGCAGCTATGGTGTTTTCCCCAGTAGCTCTAAACGCTACTCCTGCGTTGTCATATAGACTCCCTGCCGCTAGACGTCTCGCGTGTAAAACTGGAGCCTCGGAGCTGTTGGTGTCGAACCGCGGCTGCTCTGCACAACACTGCGTCTCGGCAGAGCCGGGTGAAGAATGGCTCGGGTTTTAAAATACAATCTGAACGTAATTTAATACACGGCTCGAATCGTGTTGAAAAACTAACATTACTATGCGTGTTGTGACAGCCCTAACACACACACACACAGTTTGTCCACATGCGTGTTAAAACAGATGAGAAGCAGGAATTTCATGGCCTAGTGTAAAACCGTTTAGATACACACATCTCTGACCTATAAACAAGCGGTGTATTCGTGTGTGCGCGTGTGCGTGTGTGTGTGCGCGTGTGTGTGTGTGTGGTGCGCAAATGTGTAGGAGCATTCTACCTGGTGTTTGAGTACATGGACCATGACCTGATGGGGCTGTTGGAGTCGGGCCTCGTCTCATTCTCACACGAACACATCCGCAGCTTCATGAGGCAGCTGATGGAGGGACTGGACTACTGTCACAAGAAGAACTTCCTGCACAGAGACATCAAGTGTTCCAACATCCTGCTCAACAACAGGTACACACACGGTAACATGTTAATGATGAGTTTATTTAGGTGTGTTCAAGCTGATTAGTGTAAATACAAATATATAAATAATGCCCCTCCCCCCTTCTCTCTCTCTCTTTCTCAGTGGCCAGATAAAGCTGGCTGATTTTGGGCTGGCACGTCTGTATAACTCAGAAGAAAGGTGAGTTTTTAGTTTAATCACTGATCACATATAGTGCTTTTGTGTGTGTGTGTGTGTGTGTGTGTGTGTGTGTGTGTGTGTGTGCGCTAATGAATCCGTCTCTGATTGGTTGTTTCCAGCCGGCCGTACACTAATAAGGTGATCACACTGTGGTACCGCCCACCTGAGCTGCTGCTGGGGGAGGAGAGATACACACCTGCCATCGATGTTTGGAGCTGCGGGTACATGCGCGCGCACACACACACACACACACACACACACACACACACACACCCTCGACAGGTGACCGATCTGAAGTTGCTGATTTTTAACTTTACCTGTGTGGATGCAGAAATGCCATACTCCAATACTAGTTAGTATGTGACACGATGTGGTGCGTCCGAATACCTAGTACATAACAGGTAGTATGTGAAAGGTTCCCAGATGTCCTAAGGATGCGATTTCTGACGCAGCCTTACTCTTACTGAAGCAGCGCGTGACAAGCCTCAACATGAACTACGGGTGAATTGCAGGGCCAAATTTGCCTTAACAGCACTATTTTTTTTTATCTCGATAATTTAAAATGGTGTTTTTTAATCTCGATAATTTATTATGGCGTTAACTTTGACAGCCCTATTAAATACATGATCCAGATGATGATTATCTCCACATCAAGCAGAATACTTTTTACATCCATACTGTATTTAATAATGCACACACTAACAGAAACCACTTTTCTTTTTAAATCTCACGTTTTCTGGAGACTATGATGAATATGGTTATGGTTATAAACTCGGAGCTCTCGGCCATGAAGGTGTGATGGAACATTGTGACGATGCGCATCACATTTTGTGATTTGTGTCGGTTGTGTCGCTGAACACCGGAGGGGAATTGATTAAACTCCTACTAGCACGTCCTGTACCGCTGACCCTCACTGCAACACTCATTAACGTCACGGCTGCTTCTGTTTACCATCTCAACTTCCGCCTGAAAATATGATTTTTCTGAAGAACCTATCAGTATCCTAGGATAGCAGTGAGACAGAAGAGTGTGTGTGTGTGTGTGTGTGTGTGTGTGTAGGTCGAGTTAAACTCAGTAAACCTGTTTATTTCCTGATTTATTACAGATTGTTAATTGACGATCTGATGAAGCTGTCACAGTAACACATTTTGACAGCTCAGTATAAACCACCGCACAAACGCAACGTTTTTACTTGGTTATTTAACATATTTATATAAATTTATTTTGTTTAAATGTGAATTTTGTGACTCCAGAATCATGAATCGAACTGTGAGCAGTGCATCCTTCCATTCCTACTCAGCCGCAGTCTGTTTCTGAAGTTTAAAATGTAAAATGTAACGCTGCACAACTGCCACTAGAGGGCAGTGTGTGTGTGTGTGTGTGTGTGTGTGTTATTTTACCCCAACACTGCTTATTTTCCCACACTGTTTAGGTGCATTCTGGGAGAGCTGTTCACTAAGAAGCCCATTTTCCAGGCCAATCAGGAGCTGCTGCAGCTCGAGCTCATCAGGTCTGTGTTGCATTGTTTTAGCTCTCTCACACACACACACACACACACACACACACACACACACACACACACAGACAGACAGACAGACACACACACTTCTCTGAACATGCTAATGGAATAAATCCTATTGGGAGAACATTGTGTCTTTATTCCCTTTACTGTCATAATGACCTCCACCCAGGAAAGGCTTCTAGATTTGGGGGATTTTGGAGGCGTGTCTGTGGGGATTTTGGAGGCGTGTTTGTGGGGATTTTGGAGGCGTGTCTGTTGGGATTTGTGCTTATTATTGAGATCAGACACTGAGGGTTGTGTAGGTGAGGGGGTCTGGGGTTCAGTCTGTGTTCTGTGGGGTTGAGTCTGGACACACATGTTCTTCCACTCCAAGCTTATCACACCATGTCTTTATGAAGTTTGAGAACGTGTACAGGGACATTGTCATTGCTCTATCATACTCATAGTATATATCCTGTTGTTCACTGTGTGTGTGTGTGTGTGTGTGTGTGTGTGTGGGACAGTCGTCTGTGTGGCAGTCCGTGTCCTGCAGCATGGCCTGATGTCATTAAACTGCCCTACTTCAACACCATGAAGCCCAAGAAGCAGTACAGACGCCGCTTACGAGAGGAGTTCTCCTTGTGAGTTCACCCGTGTGTGTGTGTGTGTGTGTGATTCAGTAATATTAATAACCGCACACTGTAGTCATGGTCACAGGAAGTTACCTGTTTACATCACACCAACATACCTGATCTGTCTCTCTCCTTCTGTCTGTCAGTTTGCCCTCCCCAGCTCTGGACCTGTTCGACCGTATGTTGACCCTTGACCCCTCACGCAGGTGTACAGCAGAGCAGGCGCTAGCGAGTGGCTTCCTCTGTGATGTTGACCCCAGTAGGATGGCGCCTCCAGAGTGAGTGTCCCTAATGTCCCACCTGAAAAGAAACAAATGCACAACAACTAGCTATTTACTGTCTGTCTGTGTCTGTGTGTGTCTGTCTGTGTCTGTGTGTGTCTGTCTGTGTGTGGGTGTCTGTCTGTCTGTGTGTGTCTGCCTCTGTGTGTGCGTGTGTGTGTAGTTTGCCTCACTGGCAGGACTGTCATGAGTTATGGAGTAAAAAGAGGCGGAGACAAAGGCAGAGCGGCCTGACCGAGGACGTGCCTGTTCAGAAAACAACACAGCAGAAGGAACCAGGGAGCACAGCCAGTCGAGAGACCAGCCAATCAGCAACCAGCTCCTCCCCTCCACCTCCCCCCACCACACACACTGACCTGACTGGTGTGTATCTGTCTCACTCTCTCTCTCTCACACACTCTGACCTCACAAATAAGTTTCTTCCACAAATGCCCACACTGACCTCATGGGTGTGTATCTAACACACACACACCCCGGAGTGCATCTCTGTCAAAAATACACACACACACACACTGACCTCATAGGTGTGTATCCAACACACACACACACACATCACTGAAGTGTATCTCTGTCAAAAACGCACACACACTGACCTCATTTGTCATAGATTACTATAGTATAGCTGGGCCTCTACAAATGTGTGTGTGTGTGTGTAGGTCTGGGTGTGGTAGCTGATCAGCTGAATCAGACGGAGATGGCTGTGCTGTTGAACCTGTTGCAGGGTCAGACTGAGCGTCTCTCACTCCCTCAGATGGCTGAGCAGCTTCTGTCTTCCTCTTCCACTTCACTTCCTGTTCCTGACTCCGCCCCTGATGCTGACTCCACTCAACAGCTAGAGCTGCTCACCCACACACTCTCGTCTCTCATTCAGGCATCCAGTAGTGCACCAGCTCCTCCTCCTCCACCTCCTCCTCCACCTCCTCCCCCTCCTGAAGCTTCTCAACCCGAGGTCGCTCAAGCCGTTGCCCCTCCCCCGGAGGCCCCACCCTCGGATGATACCACCAACCTCCTCGCACTTCTCCTGAGCCAGCTGATTAAGGCTCCGACCCAGGGGGCGGTGCAAGGAGAGGAGAGCAACGGCGTCCAGTCAGATGGGGCGGTGACGAGAAGCGGCTCCGCCTCCATTTCCGGTGCCGACTGCAAGGGCAAGTCTGAGTTTACTCTCTAGGGGCGTGGCTCAAAGCAAACCGAGGGCTGTGATTGGCCAAAGCAGTTCAGGGAGCTTCCTCAGGTGGCTCCTGGTAGTGTTAAGTCTCCTCTTATCAGAGCGATTGTATATTTTTGAGATGTTTCTCATTATTTTTTTGTATTTTTGTTCCAGCAGTAGAAGAGATGCGCTGAAGAAATATAAAATAAATCAAAGGTTTCTTTCAAAACTTTTTCATTTATCACTAAGTTTTAATGTCAAACGTGTCAGTTCATAAAGGAGTCAGTGTTGAGTTCATTTGTTTTTTGTTTTTTTTGGGAACACACAATTGATCTTTCCTCATTAATTCCACTCAGTCTCTCTCTCTCTTTCTCACACACACACACACACACACACAACAAGATATGAAGATGTCTCCATTGCCCTGTGCTGCATCTCTCCATCATGTTGTCATTCATGTCATTTCAGTGTTTTTCTCCTGGTCATCTCCTCCTTGTTAAGGGCATGTTCCATCAGCTCCCTCACTGAAACTTACCTGGACTTCTCAGCTTTTCCCCACATCTCTGCAACCAAGTCAGAGATACACTACGTCCACACCTGCAGCTCATAAGTCTGTCGGCACACCCGTGAGGGCGTGGCCTGTCCGTTATCTCCAAGGTTCCCATGACAAGTACCACTAACTCTTAACTGTTAAAACATTATTCAGGCTCATTAAATACACATGGACTGAAAGTGACCCAGTGATCAGCATCAAAATCAGATCACCTGCTCGGCTTCGGTCTCCGAGCAGATTAGCAAAGTCGGCTAACTCTGAGTGACAGAACGAGACGAAACCCTGTTTATTAGGTGTATTTTTTTTTCATTTTATTAGGAGATAAAACTGGGCGTATAACTGAGGAATTGTCTCACATGCTCGCTGGAGTCCTCACATCACACCTCATTTACAGATATGTGAGAAAATGTCAGCGCAGAGGTCATGTGTGTGTTAGCGTAAAGTCTGAGCCAATCCCGTTTCATTTTAAACACAATAATAACGTCTTTCTGTTCAGGTTCAGTAGGAGGAGCGCCTGGAACGCCAGGCCTGTCTGTTTTGTGTACTGTAGTTAGGGCTCCTGTGAGTGCAGAGTGAACGAGGATTCAGGAACACACACACTCACATACATACACACACACACACACTACCTGAGTGGAGCTGTAAACATGGTGAAGGTTGTCGGGTCCGGTCTCATGTGTTACAGTGTGAGATCGGATCATCATTGATCCTCGTAGTGTATCAGAGAATAAAAGAGTAATGGAGCAGTCACGTGACCTGTTTTTCTCGTCATTATTCACTGACGTGAGAGAGCCGGAGTACTAATCACACTCAGTGTTTATTACTGTTTAATAACAGATTATAATTCAGGCAGATGAACAAGCAGTGTTTCCTCTGTCTCAGTCCACCTCCTGATCTTCATTTGTTTTGTGGGTGTTTTTTTTTTTTTCTTTTTTAAATCTTTACTTTGTGTGTGTGTGTGTGTGTGTGTGTGTGTGTGTGTGAGAGAGAGAGAGAGAGGACATGATATGGTTGTGTGTCCTCTTGGCCTTCACCGGTCGATCGTTGAATAAATTATGAGCGAAACATGAACAGCATGTCTTTCTTTTTCATTTTTCACCTTGTTTTATATTTCCTGAGTTTTATTCTAATCCACAGTGATCACACACAGTAATGGTGCAGTGACGGGGAGACACCTCGGGAGGGCGCTGTACTCTAATCACCACTTAATACTTATTATATATAAACAAATAACTTATTAAAATTAATGTAATGATAAACAATGAATTTTATATTTATAATAATAAAAATAACTATAAATCCTATAAATTCATCACTAATGAGGTGAACATAAAAATCCCATTAAAATAATAAATCTGTCCTAAACTTATTTATCATTTCGATTTTAACCAAAACCTGTAAAATAAATATACATTCTTTACAATATAGAATAATTAGGATTATTTATAATTATTCATAGTTTTCTATTTCCTAGTTCTACTAGGCTATTATGTATGTATTCTGCAGAAGTAGTGTGTGTGTATATATATATATATATATATATATATATATAAAATTTAGGTATTAAGTATTAATTAATACTAAGTATTAATTTAGTTATGCATTTTTGCATAAGCAATATCTAATTTTAAATATATACATTTAAATTATTTTCAATTCGTAACAGATTATAAAGGAATTTATAATACATTTGTGTGAAGAAAATATAAACTTTAATAAAATATATTTGTAATCAGTAATAAATATTTAATTTGCTGTGTTTTAAACTTTCCATGACACGTTTTACTTTTTTTTTTCCACTTCCTGATTATTTATCCTGATTATTCTTCTGGTTTCGTGTGTAAACTCACTGAAGTGCTTCGACTTTAAACTTCTGATCTACAGATATTTAAATGAAACATTAAGTTGTATAAAGTAACTGAACCCTTCGTGTTTACAATAAATAAATCATATAATCGAGGTTCAGTTTATGTGTAGAGTCGTGAGGATCAGTGACTAAAATCACATGAGACGTAATTTCTTTCTCATCTTACAGAAATCTGTAGCATCAGTAGAACCTTCAGAATAAATGATTTATTAGTTTAGATTTACTGAAAAATTAAAAAGGATGAGGTTGCAGTTCATTAATCAGTAAATAAAATTAATGATGTCATTTTTTTTGTTTCAGTTTGAATTTCAGTAAAGAGTTTAAACAGACGAGCAGTTTTATTCACTTCTTTTAAAATTGATTTTTTTAATTTGTTAATTAATTTATTTAAATCAACCATGGCTTCACTATTTCACTATTTTAGTTTTTGATGAACAGACAATCTATCATTATTATTAATAATATTATATTCACTATTGTTATTTTCATCATGATCAGTATTATTTTTATTATTAATATATTTTTATTATGGTTATTTTAAAAATCTTTGTATTATGTTAATGACAATTTATTATAAATGTTATAAAATATCTTTAAAGTATATTTGACAGAATATTTGACTGATTTAAAGATGGATTATAAGTTTTTATAACAGTTTCATCACTACACTGACTCTCCTGTGGTTTAGAGGATCTGAATGTTGACTTCTGTCCCATTGGTCTAAGTTTAAAGGTGTTACATGTGAGATTTGTCTCCATTATTTAGGATTTCAGACTACTGAAGTTTAAACTTCTTCCCCCAAGAATCTGCAGTGACTTCACTTATATTAGCATTAGCAATGGTGGTCGGGACGTCTCTGTCAGCTGCTGGAGCAGTGGCTCTATAAACACACACACAGTTTAGCTCAGAAGATTAATGAAGTGTGTGTGTGTGTATGTGTGTAGTCTCTGTCCTGGTTTGCTTTACTGTGTGAACTCCGACAGCTCTGTATAGGTTGTGTGTCCTAGAGCAGCACCACTAGTTCTGAATCCAGATTTGTCTCCCTCGCCTGTAGTAAACTCCTCCATGCTGGAAACGTGCTGCTGGGGTTTATTCTGCTTTCACTGCACTTCCTTTCCTTTGTTTTGTTTTTTTTCCAACACTGCGTGACTTGATTTTTGTTCACACTAGAATAACCTGGATTTGGTAGGAGCTGATTTTAGAGAAGGGTCGTGTCTATAAAATCACTGACAGGAGGTCCGTATAAACAAACATATATTCAGGACAGATTTACAAATGTAATACACACACACACACACACAGGTCACCTCTTATTTATTATAATGTTTACAGGTTTATCTGCTTATTTAGTGAAAAAGAAATTCAACTTGATCTTTTATTCTTACACACTTTATTACTCTCCTCCCTTTTCCCCATTCTATAGCTCCACCCCATTCTGTACTGACTCCATCCTGTACCTCCATCCTATCTCTCCACCAATCCTGCACCTCCACCTTCCACACCCTCCTGTTAATACAGAGTGAGATTGAGACAACCTCAGCTCCATCATGTACCTCCATCCGATTTAATGTAAAAATGTTTTTGCTCTTTTTTTTATTTCCTGCCGTTTTCTTTTATTCGCTGCATCCTTTTGACTCGCTCCCCACTTGACACCACCGGAGATGACATCACAAACAACACCTCCCTACAGTCTGGCTGATTTGTCAAGGTTCCTTCCCCGGACAGGACAGGACTGTTCTTTCATAGGAGGCTTTTACATGTGAGACAGACTACACCAGATGTTCTACCATTCTATTCTCTAGCCAAAACACTATTCTTTGGAGTGGTGTGTCGGGATGATGGCATCAAGACTGGGGACACCTGGAGACATGGCTGGGGAGGCAGGGCAGCTACATGATATTGCTAAAACTTCTTGCTTACCTTCACATGCATATGAACTTGAGGGACGTCTCGTTTTTAATCCTCAGGATTTAATGACGTCGGCCCTTTGCAGAACAGCTTCAACTCTCCTGGGAGGCTTTTCCACATGGTTCAAGAGTGTGTTTATGGGAATATTTGACCATTCTTCCAGAAGCACATTTGTGATGTCAGACTTGGATGTTGGTACTAGAAGGTCTGGCTGTCAGTCTCCGTTCTAATTCAGCCCAAAGGTGTTCTACTGGATTGAGGTCAGGGCTCCAAACTCCCTCAACCATGTGGTGTGCAGTCACGTTGGAACAGGAATTGGCCCTCCCCAAGCTGTTGCCAAATTTGGGAACATGAAATTTTCCGTAATCTCTAGGTATACTGAAGCGTTACGAGTTCCTTTTAGTGGAACTAAGGGGCCGAGTCCAACTCCTGAAAAACAACCCCACACCATAATACCCCCTCCACCAAACTACACTTTGCACAATGCAGTCAGACAAGTACCGTTCTCTTGGCAACCACCAAACCCAGACTCGGAATCCTTTTCCAGTGGCAGTGTGCTTTATACCACTGCATCCAATGCTTTACGTTGAGCTTGGAGATGGAAGGCCTGGATGTAGCTGCTCAGCCATGGAAACTCATTCCATGAAGCTGTTCTTGAGCTCATCTGAAGGCTGCATGAAGTTTGGAGTTCTGTAGCGATTGACTCTGCAGAAAGTTGTCACCTCTGCACATTTTACATTGCCTACCACTTCGTGTTCTACAGTTGACTGTGGAATATTTAGCAGGGAGGAACAGACAGGACCACGTCCTGCACAGGTGTCGTCCTATCACGCTACCACGCTGGACTTCACTGAGCTCCTGAGAGCGGCCCCGTTCTTTCACACATGATTGTGGAAGCAGTCTGCATGCCTAGATGTGATTGGAGCACTGTGAACTGAATGATCTGGTTGGTAGAGTGAATACCTGTGGCAGTATAGTATATGGTGGACAAAAAGTGGACAGTCTGGACCCAGTGGTGGAGATGAGGATAATAAGAACCTGTTATCTTTCCCTCTAGGGTTTGACCCCTGACCTTCCTTTCCTGCTGGATTAATTTGCATACACAATACACAAGGCTAAACACATGTTTATACCTCACCTCACCTGGCAATTTGTCTACTCTGCACACCTAACTGTCTAACATGACAGAGTTGGTATGAATCAGTGGTTAATAGGCGGTAATATACGTCATTAATAGTTAGTGTGTATTAGTAGGCGTTAGTAGTGGTTATGAGTTGATTTTAGGTAGTATAAGTTGGTATTGTGGTGGAGAGAATCTTCTGTGTCTGACTCCTCCTGACCTTGTCTCTCATGATCATTCCATCACATTACTGTGGTACACACACACACACACACACACACACACACACTACACTACACTACTCTACTCTACTCATCTCACCTACTCATGGTTGTTGTTGGTTGTTGTTTTAGATTTGACCCTCTTCAGCGAGAAGCCTCTTACTCCAGTGATGACCCGTGACCCAGCGAACCCGGCTGACCCGTCTGCACAGTCGGATGATCTCCAGGGTGATGTGGCGTCTGCACTCCTGCAGCTAATTTCCCAGCATGCATCAGAGAGTAAGCCCACTTCATCAGACTCGCAGTGTCTGAAAGAGACAGAGCCACTGTCCTCGTATTCCTCACCGGCAGTGCGACTCTTCAGCCAGCCTGAACATGATAACAATGCCAGTTCTAACACAGGAGCCCAGTACCCCCGTGACCAGGACCTCCGTTTTACCCTGGGGTCCTGTGGAGAGGACAGGCAGGACAGCGAGTCCTGAAGCTTCATCACTGCTTCTGTTCAACATCTGGACTGGACATGACACAGATTTTACACTTTATACACCTCTGTAGTGGGGATGTTCATTCCACACACACACACACACACACACACTGACCTAAACTTAACACAACAATCACTCTGAAGTCTTCATTTTCAGTTACAGAGACTTGATAAAAGAATGTTTTTGTAAATAGTTTTTTCTGTTTATTAAATGAAGCAGAGTGAAAGAGTGAGTGAGACGTGTTCAGTATGTTTATACAGAGAGAGTGAGACATGTTTAGTATGTTTATACAGAGAGAGTGAGACGTGTTTAGTATGTTTATACAGAGAGAGTGAGACGTGTTCAGTATGTTTAAACAGAGTGAGACGTGTTCAGTATGTTTAAACAGAGTGAGACAGGTTCAGTGTGTTTATACAGAGTGAGACGTGTTCAGTGTGTTTAAACTGAGTGAGACGTGTTCAGTGTGTTTATACAGAGTGAGACGTGTTCAGTG
>JAOVVF010000029.1:236871-246768 GCA_028565595.1 Duopalatinus emarginatus | reverse complement strand
CTACACTACACTACACTACACTAATGTCCTCACCTACACTACACTACACTACACTAATGTCCTCACCTACACTACACTACACTAATGTCCTCACCTACACTACACTACACTACACTACACTAATGTCCTGACTGAGTTTAAAATCTTCTGTATACAGACATTACCAGGTTCCTCCATGTCTGAGTCTGGGTCCTGGTCTCCAGGGGACATTCTTTAAAGACACTGTAGTGAACTTGTTGAGATTGAGACTGAGAGACACTTGGCCCAGTAAAGCCGTCCTCCTCCCCTTCTGTATTTGCGCTTCTTTCTGTTCACATGTTTCAGAATAACAGGTTTATCTATGAGAAGCTGATTTTTTGCTTTTGCTCAGTAAGGCCTCATTAACAATGTATTTTATAAACTTTTATAGATTTGTTTTCTTTCTTTGTTTGTTTCTACATTGTTCTGTGTCGGTCTAGACGCTCGTTCTGCTGACACATTAAACAGATCAGATTGTGCACTAGTATCAGTGTATGTGTTTTTTCCAGAGCTCTACAGGTTAACAAGATATAAGGTAGTTAGGATCACTCACAACTGAACCTGGGAAAATCCTAAATTATTGGAAAAGGATTTTTTCTAACAGAACTCATCCTCTGTGATTATATTTCTTAATAGTTTGGACCCCTTGTCTTATGCCCCAGTTTGAGGGATTCAGATGGGATTTAATGGGTCTGTTGTTCCAGCATCCCAAGAAAATGTTCAGATCGTGTCGTCCTGTTCCTGATCTGTGACACGGTCTTATTGGGGAGCGTTCTCTCAGTCTAATCAGAAATCTGTGTCTCCAGAGAAACAGTGCAGACTGAAACTCGACATGTTCTACTGCTGTGTCTGTAGTAGTGTGTGTACGGTTTATCAACTGTGTGTGTGTGTGTGTGTCTTAGATGCGACTGTGTACGTGGGTGGTCTGGATGAGAAAGTATCTGAGCCGTTGTTATGGGAGCTCTTTCTTCAGGCTGGACCAGTGGTGAACACACACATGCCCAAAGACAGAGTGACGGGACAACATCAGGGTAAGTTACACACACACACACACACACACACACCCCAGAGTCTCTGTTATTCGCTCTCTGCGTCTCTCTTGATTAATTCTGAGACTGTAGTGTGATGGTGATTTGATTATATTTATTATCAGTTTCATTCAGTAAGTTTATTTGTGAGTGTGTAAATGTGTGTGTTTAGGTTATGGTTTTGTGGAGTTCCTCAGTGAAGAAGACGCTGATTACGCTATAAAGATCATGAACATGATAAAGCTGTATGGTAAACCCATCCGTGTCAACAAAGCCTCGGCTCACAATAAGAACCTTGACGTGGGAGCGAACATCTTCATCGGGAACCTGGACCCTGAGATTGACGAGAAGCTCCTGTATGACACGTTCAGTGCCTTCGGCGTAATCCTGCAGACCCCCAAGATCATGAGAGACCCCGACACAGGGAACTCGAAGGGTTACGCCTTCATCAACTTTGCCAGCTTCGACGCGTCTGATGCGGCCATCGAGGCGATGAACGGTCAGTACCTGTGTAACCGCCCCATCACCGTGTCCTACGCCTTCAAGAAGGACTCCAAGGGGGAGAGACATGGCTCAGCCGCCGAGAGGCTCCTCGCCGCACAGAACCCGCTCTCTCAGGCTGACCGGCCACATCAGCTGTTTGCCGACGCTCCACCCCCTCCTTCCGCCCCCACTCCTGTCATGACGGCACTGGGAGCAGCCATCCCCATACCTGGTCAGTGAGCGTGCTCGGTTCTGTTCCTCTAATCATCACAAGCATCATGTGTAAAAATCTAACCTGAGAACCAAAATTAATACTGAATCTGGCTTTTCCACAGGCATGCCGCCACCTGGTGCGTTCCCCCCAGTACCGCCACCAGGTTCTTTACCGCCTGGAATGCCCCCTGGGATGCCCATGCCCCCTGCTCCCGGTACTCCTGCCTCTCAGGGAGCGTCTGCAGTGCCTCCTCCTGGACCTCCACCCTTCCCTCCAGCAGGCATGCATCCACCAGGTGAGAGCAGAGTACCGTCATCTCCCTCTGTGCTCAGAACATCAACATGCACAGTGTTCTAGAGTCCTGTGTAGTTGGTTTGTTCTAGCCTCAGGGTTCGACAAACCTACGGTTCTTTAACATCCCTGATGACTTGAATTCCAGCTCATGTTTATCTACAGTGCTGTTCCAGGGTCTCACTGTTGTCAGATGTCAGTGTCTCTGTTCCGACTGCGTATTAGCCATCGTGCGAGCTTCAGAATTCCTTGACAGAACTTTGCATTACGTAGAACCTGTTCTAGGTTTTTAGTGTTCTAGATTTGAGGTATTTTAGGAGCCTGTGTTTCCTGTTATTGCACAGTAAAGCCTGTGCTCTAAAATCTTATGTTCTAGAGCCCCATGATCATGTTCTCTGAAATCAGTTGTAATAGAATGCGGGGAACTCGGTGCTCTAGAACTCTTCAGATATGAAAAGAGTTGCTCTGAACCCAGAATGGTTTGCCAATGATCCAAATGCCTGAAATCTCAGAGAAGGTCCATAGTTCCGAACTTGCAGGTTTTTCAGGGTCTTCTATAAAGTATTATGTACCAAACTTGTAGCTGCCCAGAATTTGCCCAGTTCTAGAATTTAGGTGGTACTTCACTGTAGTGTACGTGGAGGTTCTTACACTCTCAGTCCTGTGGCAGTTTACTGTTCTCCACTGGAGATGGTGTCCAACCATGTTCTCTCCTCCGTCTTTTCCTCAGGAATGCCACCGATGCCAATGCCTCCTTCTGGACCTCCTGGAATGGTGCCTCCTCCACCAGGACCCCCAGGATCCACCCAGCACCGGGCACCACCTCCTCCTGGCATGCCCCCACCCCCACAGATGGGAATGCCCCACCGGGGACCGTTTGGCCCTCCCATGGGTACGTTAACAGATCAGTTAGTTCACATTCTTTATGAAGAACCATGGGTTCTCTCTGCTAGGAGAATTAAAGAGGCTGAAAATGTCTTGATTTTATGTTGGGTTCTAAACAAAAACCAGAAGACAGTCGATACAGATTCTTCACTGACTGTTCGTTTCTACCCTCAGGTCCTCCGATGCCCCCTGGGATGAGAGGTCCGCCTCCACCGATGCCGCCTCCAGGTTATGGCACAGGCCCCCCTCGGCCTCCTCCGTTCGGGTTTCAGAGACCGCCAATGCCCCCACGGCCCCCTGCACCACCCCAGGCCCCCATCAGAGCACCCTTGCCTCCCTAACCTACAGATTTAACCACAGCTTGTTTTTTATTTTATTTTATTTCTTATTCCAGCAGTTTACTGAAGGACAGAACTGTAATAAGACCCCGGTGTGTCACACGATTCCTCTGTTAGTTTTGCTGTTTATTGATAGGATTAAATAAACATTTTTATATAGAAGACGAGGCTGTGTTTCTATACCGTGTCTTTTATCGTGTGTGAAGGATGAGAAGTCTGCGGGTCCATCTCAAATCCTAGTGACCTTCAGAAGGTAGATTACCGAGACGCTCTAGTCCAACAGCGACTCCCTGTGTGTACCATAAACTGTTAAACTGTCGCTGACAAGCGGATGGCAAATAAACTACACTTGTACATCTTTATAAAAAGATTGATTTAATAAGCATGAGGGTGTGGTTACCTGCTACCACTCCCAAGGACAAGTGTACCTTGTGCCCCACTGTCCTGCTCTCACACTGCACTTTTACCAATCATGTGTGGATCATCTGTGTTGGAGAAACCCACCGACTTCTAAACATATTACATTAGGAGAATAAAGTGGTAGTGTTTTGAGAGGGTTATTCAACTGGTCTAAATGTGCACAGAACTACTGCAGGTTATTATTTTAAATAACTTAGTGTGTTCAGTATGCAGAGAAATTATCTGCAGTAACGTTTCTAATGATGGACAAAAACACTAATAATTACACTACATACTGAACACTGTAATAAAAAGGAGTTGTTATAATCACTTGCAGTAGTTTGTGTACAAACCCAGAGCAGTGCAGAAACTCTCTCAAAATACAATACTACAACTTTATTCCTGAAATACTCTGACTTTATTATTTTTATATTATTTTATTCTCATAATATTACATCTTTATTTTTGATATATAGTAGTTTTTCTGTGTTTCAGTATGGTGAGTGATCGCACGAGTCCAACAGGTCCAGCCCTGAGCAGTCGCACTACACAAACAAACCGGACTTTGTAGTGAAACCTACTCGTGCGAGTGCACCTTTATTTACATCTGAGAATTTCTCACTGCTCCACTTCTATTCAGTCCCATAATATTGACCTCAGATTGTGCTTTAATATGTGTGTGGACTGCACATACGATGACCTAAAATACCGTCTATGTAGAGAGATAAATACATTTTAAAACAGACCCTGTATCTCTGCTTCTCATTACAGTAAGTCTCAGCATGTGACAGACACACACAGGCCACACCCCCTTCATTAAGACTGACTAAAGAAACAATCTAATGAGACACAGGCCACACCCCCTTCATTAAGACTGACTGAAGGAACCCTCTAATGAGGCACACAGGCCACACCCCCTTCATTAAGGCTGACTAAAGGAACCCTCTAATGAGGCACACAGGCCACACCCCCTTCATTAAGACTGACTGAAGAAATCCTCTTATGAGACACAGGCCACACCCCCTTCATTAAGACTGACTGAAGGAACCCTCTTATGAGACACAGGCCACACCCCCTTCATTAAGACTGACTGAAGAAACCCTCTAATGAGACACAGGCCACACCCCTTCATTGAGACTGATCAAAGAAACCCACTAATGAGACACACAGGCCACACCCCCTTCATTAAGACTGACTGAAGAAACCCTCTGAGACACAGGCCACACCCCTTCATTGAGACTGATCAAAGAAACCCACTAATGAGACACACAGGCCACACCCCTTCATTAAGACTGACTGAATCCTCAAATCCTGTCCAGTTTTTAATCACTGTGATGATGTAGATGTTTTGAGGACATTTCACAGTGATCCTCTGAGCAGCAGTGTGACCATGATAAACACACCACAAGAGGAGGATTTAGAAATTGTTCACAATTGGTGTATTGTAACAAATTAAATTCTTAAAAGAAAAAAAAAAAAGTCCAAATAAAAAACATCCAGACTATAAACACACAGATCATTTTACTAAAGCAGACAAGTGATTAAAAACCACGAAGAAAAGTAGAGTTTCTGTCTCTCTCATAAACTTGTAGCTGTAGAAGGTTCTGTTCTTCATTAACTAAAGCAGAAACGCGCACACACACACACACACGCACGCACACACACACACACACATACACGCACGGACGTAAACGCACAAGTCCATAAGGCGAGGTGTTATGAGATGTCGGCCGTAGAGTCGATCTCCTCTGTGTTGAGCATCACGTCTCCGTCTGCCAGCAGCACCACCTCCTCCTCCTCTTCATCCTGCTTCTCCTCCACACACTCTTCCTCTTGTGTGATCACTCGCTCCGTCATGGCCTCCAGCTGCATGCGGTACTCCTCCGCCTCCTGCTCCTTCTGTATCAGCTGCTGTCGGTACAACTGGGCAGCCATGTTGGCTTCGGCCAGACGCCGCTGTAGCTGCTCCTGTAGGCCACGCCCACACACACACACAAACACAGTTCACTATTCACTCAACACGAGCTTTATGTTAAACAATATACACAAAGTAAAGTGAATCATGCCTCTGGTGTTTGTATAGAAGCTGGACAACACATGGATGACTGATTTATGTTGTTTTCTACACAGAGACGTGATACTGATGAGGCTGAAATGAAGTGTGTGTGTGTGTGTGTGTGTAGTAGTAGTAGTAATAGACGTCAGCGTGTAAATGAGTGCCTCACCGTGTCTCTGGTGTCGATGTGATTAGTAGAGACGACCTCGATTTTTCTTCGCCGTACAGGAGGTTCAGCTTCTTCATCCACTGACTCCTGTGTGAACTGACTGGAGGGAACGGCCAACACTGAAAAACACCCAGAAACACGTGACATACAGGACACACCCACAACCACATATGACACAGGGGACACGCCCATAACACAGCTAACATGCCCCCCCCCCTTACCTTGTCGTCCGTTCTGCATCGTAACATACACCGGCTGTGTGAGTCTCGTCTGTAGGTGACCTTGCTGATCTGTTACTATGGTAACCACCCTCTGCCCAGCATCACTCATCACCTGCTGGTCTAGAGCACTCACAGCGACGGCATCCTCACTGTTACCTGCAGACACACAGGTACACACAGGTACATAAACAAGCAGGGTTCAGTGAAAAATAAATACAAGCAAACACTTACAAAGTTATCAAACTCTGCTGTTCATTCAATTCTCCAGCACTCAGGGTGGGTTTAACGAGGGTTGAGTACCGTACCTCCGGTGGGGTTAACGAGGGTTGAGTACCGTACCTCCGGTGGGGTTAACGAGGGTTGAGTACCGTACCTCTGGTGGGGTTAACGAGGGTTGAGTACCGTACCTCCGGTGGGGTTAACGAGGGTCGAGTACCGTACCTCCGGTGGGGTTAACGAGGGTCGAGTACCGTACCTCCGGTGGGTTTAACGAGGGTTGGGTACCCTACCTCCGGTGGGTTTAACGAGGGTTGGGTACCGTAACTCCGGTGGGTTTAACGAGGGTTGGGTACCGTAACTCCGGTGGGTTTAACGAGGGTTGGGTAACGTACCGCCGGTGGGTTTAACGAGGGTTGGGTAACGTACCTCCGATGGGTTTAACGAGGGTTGGGTAACGTACCGCCGGTGGGTTTAACGAGGGTTGGGTACCGTACCTCCGGTGGGTTTAACGAGGGTTGGGTACCGTACCTCCGGTGGGTTTAATGAGGGTTGGGTACCGTAACTCCGGTGGGTTTAATGAGGGTTGGGTAACGTACCTCCGGTGGGTTTAATGAGGGTTGGGTAACGTACCTCCGGTGGGTTTGACGAGCTCAGCGATGTTAAATACTCCTCCCTGAATGATGAACTGTGGAGCTATGGATGACTCTGCATTCCTGTTCACCTGCTTCTGCATCCCCTCCTACTCTCTCACACACACACACACACACACACACACACACACACACAGATTTAATCCTGTAAGAGAATCAGAAGTGAGAGGGAATGCGAGGGGGTAAATGACAGCGTGTGATCACACCTGCAGTAGATTGGCGAGTTCTGCGTGCTGGATGTCCAGCGCGATGTCGAAAGGTGATTTGTCAAACTTGCTGAGTGCGTGAACGTCAGCTCCGTGTTTAATGAGCAGCTGAGCGACACTGTGGTGTCCGTGTTGAGTGGCCCAGTGCAGCGCCGTCATCTTCAACATGTCTTTAGCATTCACATCCGCTCCGTTCTAAACACATTCATCATGTCAAACACACACACACACACACACACACACACACACACATACAGTTTAACCTACTGTGCTGTAGGTTACTGTACCCATTTATCCACACTATATAGTGCACTATTTATCCACACTACATAGTGAGTAATATGGTGGATGTGGACACACACAGCAGAGGGAAGCGTGAGCAGAGACAGTGAAGTGGCGCCTCACCCTGATCAGTAAGTCGACGATGAGCTCGTGGCCCTCTGTGGCAGCCATGTGCAGCGGGGTTCTGTCTACTTTGGTGCGAGCGTCCTTACAGATCCCAGCTCTCAGCAGTACCTCGGCTGTGGAGCGATGACCGTACTGTGCTGCCAGGTGTAACGGAGACGCTCCTAACTGTACGGGTTAGAAAGTAAGAAACATAAACATCCAGATGATGGACAAAAAAAGGAAAAAATAATAAAACTGAAATACTTCAAGACATTTTGATGATAAACTTTTAATACTGATGTTTATATTTGAAAAGATTAGGTGTATTATGGGAAGCACATTTACAAAAATAAGTTTTAACGTCCAATCACCAGAATGAATGTCCAGAACGTTCTCCATACACACTGTAATAGACATTCACACCTCCGGGACGATTGAAATAAATACAGAAGAGAAAACATTACATCATCCCCAAACTCTACGTAATGAACTCAGAATTCCTCCTCAAGAACTCAGAACGGCCTCCTCAATACAGGAAGTGACAGCAAATCAATGTGTCTCACAGAATCAGTGATTGCCCAGTTAAACAGTAAACACACACCAGCTGTAGATCAACATGTAGACAATACTGACCTGTGAAATCTCTAACACTGACTGTACAGGTCAGTGTTCTGAGGCAATACTCATCCCTCACTACGCTTAGCAGGACTAACCCAATGCTAACTAAAGATAAACAGTCAGCATGAGGACAGCGTTAGAGGGGATAAACATCCCATCGTCTCATCTCTCACTCTTAAACACACACACACACACACACTCCTGAATGTACAAGAACAGCGAGTGGATTTTACACATCGACTATAAAGTAATTAATCCTGTATTTACAGCCGTAAGAAAACTGAGTTTGTGGAGTTCCTCAGAGGATCCACACACACTTGGGGGCAGCTTTGTGCTTGTGGTTACCAGCCTTCTGACCAAATGGGCCCCGGTTCAATTCCTGCAACAAACAAGACTTGAATGAAGTGCCCTTAAGCAGAGGTACCTAACCCCCAACTGCTGCCCGGGCGCTGTGGTTAGGGGCTGCTCATGACTCTGAGCATGTGTGCTCACTGCCCCCTAGTGTGTGTGTGTGGGTGTTTCACTGCATGAATGGATCAAATTCCACCACACTGTGGGCAAAATTTTGGGCACAATTCTCTTTCACACTGTTCAGTTTACACCAAATGTCACGAGGTGTCCACAGATGGCAGCACAACAGGAACCACCCAGGAAACCAGCACACTAGTGTTATGTAGTGAGCAGAAAACAGATGTGTGTGTGTGTGTGTGTGCGCGTTTTGTCAGTTTACCCAGTCTGTGGTGAAGGGGGCACCATTGGCCATCAGCTTCCTCACTTCTTCATCCTCACCGTTACGCGCAGCTTCTAAAAGCCGCTTCCCCAAATCCACCAGGGACATCTACAACATGTGCGTGCACACACGCACACACGCACACACACACACACACACATATATATATATATATATATATATATAAAAACAAATACTTATAACACCACAGTCACTCTAATTATTTAGATTCATATTTCACCTGTAAAATATAATTATGTTATATAATATTCTATAAAATACACACATCTCAGTTCAGCTGAATGAGAATAATCAGTGTGACTCCTCCAGTGTTCTGGATAGATTTATATTTTAATGTGTTTAAAAGTGATAATACACAGACAGACCAGACAGACAGACATTGTCATTTCTCAGTACAAGGCAACAAAATACAGAAAAAAAACCCAAAAAGTTCAGTGTGTAGTGAAATCTAGCAGATGTGTAAACAGTAGCAGTGAGTGTGAGAAATCTGAGAATATAAAGCCAGTCTACAGATATAATATATGAGGAATATTAGAGTGAATGTAAAGTAACTATGGACTTTATATATGTCTGTATAAAAACATACACACTGTAAACGTTGTGGTTCTACATACATGGGAATAAATAAATACATTTCTACATATATACATTTATATAAGATAAAATCTATAAAAGGATTTAAACTCTACATTCAGTTGGTTTAATATGATAAAACAATTAATTGTGTTTGTTATTAATAATAAATGACTGATGAGGGAAAAGTTGTAGAAGTGAACTAATTAAAGTTAATTAATATAAAATACAAATATAATATAAAAGTATATATTTATATATATATATATATACACACACACATTATATATTATATATGTATATTAAAAGTAATGTAAAAGTTATATGTATAAATATATATATATATAAACAGAAGTCTTTAACATCAACAAAGTTATCTTTTACTTTTAAA
>JAOVVF010000029.1:229371-231871 GCA_028565595.1 Duopalatinus emarginatus | reverse complement strand
AGACTAACCAGAAACCCCCCCCCCCCGTACATCTGGGGATTGTAGACCAATCAGACTCTCCCCTTACATCCGGGGCCTGTAGACCAATCAGACTCTCCCCTTACATCCGGGGCCTGTAGACCACATACAAATAAAATACTGTACAGAAGGGTATATACACAATAAATATAACAATTCATTAAATAGAACAAAATTAAATAAAAGTAAAATAAAAATAGAAAATGTGATGTATAAAAATATACATATATCCAGAGAGAGAGAGAGAGAGAGAGAGAGAGAGAGAGAGAGAGAGAGAGAGAGAGTGTGTTAGTTCTCGGGAATTGATTAATAATGCCTGATCGACTCACTCTTGTTCGGTACTCCCACAATCCTTTGCGGTTCTGAAATAGTTGCCAGTCATTGTGTGTGTGTGTGTGTGAGTGAAGTGGCGCTCGCGGGCCTGGTGTCTGAGGTGATTTAATAGTGTAGGTTATATAGAAATTTAAAGGTGTTTCACGTGTCATTATGAAAGAAACGACGAAGAGACGCGAGAAGGTGAAGGAGAGTAAAGCGGAGAAACAGAAGGAGAACCAGGGCCCCGAGGCTCAGGATGTGGAGATGCCTGAGGAGGAGAACTCTGTGACGGCTAAACCGGCTAAAGAACAGGACTCCATCACACTGGAGGGTCAGTGTGTGTGTGTGTGTGTGTGTGTGTGTGTGTGTGTGTGTGTGTGTGTGTGTGTGTGTGTGTGTGTGTTAAACACATCATCAGTCCAGGTTCGAGAACATATATAAACAGTACATTAGCTTAGCTTCATTTAGCCTAGCATGACTAGCTGTAGCCTGACTAGCCGCAGGGTCGGTGTGAGTGTTCATGTGACCACAGATAACATTCACTTCCTTTATAGTCTGAATACTTTTCAAAACTGTTTGTTTTTGTTATATTAATTGTCATTATTGTGTTCAGGGCCATTTGGTTGTAGAAAGATGTATGCGCGTGCACTGGCCATCTTGATGACGTCACGTCATAATAAACATGTATGATCATTAAGATCTGAGAGAGTTCCATCACCAAACCCACCTGATCATGTGATTCAGCATGTCATGTTACACCATATATGTGGAGGATCACAACCAAACCACCAGCTTTACACTGCTGGGTTTAAATAAACACTGAAAACAATCAAGACACACATCAGACGTTATTAATTAAACACTGAAGTGGCAGAAAAACTGGTACAGACGACCCCATGTAAATTACACAGGCTGGTGGTGTCTCCATAACAGTGTGTGGTTTGTTTATCTGCCATTTCACATGTTCCCCTGGGACACCTCCAGACGTCTCTGACAGGTGAACACTGTGTGTGATGAGTTCCACTTGTTCATGTCTTGTATTCATTCTAATGGGTTTGTCCCTGAACACAGTTGTGGACTGTTCTGCAGGAAGTATGATGTTTATTGCCTACAGAATATTTATACATTTCATAATTCAGTGTTGCTTTGACTTAAAATATAAACAGTCTTTATAATAATTAACTTGCATTTTATTGCATGAAATAATTATTTGATACAATAGAATAACAGAGTTTAATATTTGGTACAGAAACTTTTGTTTGCAGTTACAGAGGTCTGACATTTCCTGTAGTGTAGGAAATGTCGCAGGGACACTGCAGCAGGGATTTTGATCCACTTCTCCATACAGCTCTTCTCCAGATTTTTCGGGGCTGTCACTGGGCAACATTGAGTTTCAGCTCCCTAAAAAGATTTTCTATCGGGTTCAGGTCTGGAGACTGGCTTGGCCGCTCCAGGACCTTGAAATGCTACCTAAGGAGCCACTTCTTAGTTGCCCTGGATGTGTGTTTCAGGTCAGTGTCATGCTGGAAGACCGACTAGCCATGACCCATCTTCAATGCTCTTACTGAAGGAATGAGGTTGTTGGCCAAAATCTCATGATACACAACCCCATCCATCCTCCCTTCAATACGGTACACATCATCCTGTCCCCTTTGCAGAAAAGCACCCCAAAGTATGATGTTTCTACTCCATGCTTCATGGTTGGGACGATCATTGGTGATCTTCAGGCCTGGACGTGTGCTGGTGTGAGCAGAGGGACATCGCGTGCAGGATTTTAAACCATGACATTGTCGTGTGTTACTAATGGTACTCTTTGAGACTATGGTCCCAGCTCTCTTCAGGTCATTGACCAGGTCCTCCTGTGTAGTTCAGGGCTGTAATTCCTGACCTTTCTCAGAATTGTCCTTACCCAACGAGGCGAGATCTTGCATGGAGCCCGAGACCGAGAAAGACTGACTGTCAACTTGTGTTTCCTCCATTTTCTAATAATTGCCCCAGCAGTTGTTGCCTTCTCACCAAGCTGCTTGTCTATTGTCCAGTATCCCCATCCCAGCCTTGTGCAGGTCTATAGTTTTTTCCCTGGTGTCCTTAGACAGCTGAATTCAGAATTCATAAAATAAATGTCTATAACAGAATTTGTATTAAACACAATATAGAGTGCCTATAT
>JAOVVF010000029.1:215885-226484 GCA_028565595.1 Duopalatinus emarginatus | reverse complement strand
CTGGGCAGCCAGTCTGTGCTACACCAATAAGGGTCCTTGGGCAAGACTCCTAACACTACGTTGGCCTCCTGTAATACAGTAACCTTGTAAGTCGCTCTGGATAAGAGCGTCTGCCAAATGCTGTAAATGTGTGTGTTATGTGACACTTATTGTTGATGTTTTCAGCAATTTACAAGTGACCCCTTCGGTCTGGAGTACATCAAGGAGAAGTTGGCGATTCCGTCTGCACCTAAACTTGCCCCAATCTCAGAAACACACACTCTGGTGAGACATCTTGGATTAATCTTAAGACACTTTTGATGTAGTCTTGATGTGTAGAGCTTTTATCCTAGTCCTGACCATCCTGAGAGTCTTAAAGTAGTCATTAGTTCACCTCAGTGAGACTAAACTGAACCTCCTCAGGATGAACTCACAAGACTGTTTCAGTTTAGAGTTGATCAGGATTAACATTAATCTCATTAATACTAATAAACATCAGTACTAATGAGTGTACATCCTGAGGAACGTCCTCTGTAACTCTTCAGTCTAACACCACTACAGTAAAATCAGTTCTTATCCTGAGGGTCCTGAAGAGCTGTACGTTAGTCTCAGAGCAGTCTTGAGTCCTGAGACTCATTTTTAGTTGAAATCATATTAAGAGGTTTTTACTTATTTTTGAAGAGTCCTAGATTAGTCCTAATAAAAGAGTCCTGGATTCATCTGAATAAGGTTGAGGATAGTCCTCCATTAGGACTCTTCTGGACTCTTCCACATTAGGAGAATTCAGAAACTTTTGTAATAATGTTGAAGTCGTTACATTTTGATGAACATTCGGTTTGTCTTAAGAAGATGATTCGTTTATGAGGGGGCGTGGTTTAGCTGTAATATTTCAGGGTTTAGTCCTGAGCTGTTGTAATCCATCGTGTCTCTCTTGGTGCAGGAGATGAATTTGGGCAGAATATCCGAGGGTCTGCAGCTCCATCATCATCTACTGCAGGAAGTGAAGGAGAAGGTGGATTGTTCAGGAGAACTCACCCCATTACTGGCTGATATCAGTGAGCTGAACACACATATCATTAAGGTAGGGTTCCTTTCAGTCTTACTACTGCTGTCCTACATGCACGACACGTAAGAAGGTTGATTTGGATTACAGGTTGTGACGGTGTTGTTGTTGTTGTCGTTGTGTTCAGGTGCAGGCGTTGGCCGGTGTTCCTGCTTCTAAACCTCATCTCAGCTCCGCCTCCACCCTGTCCTCTCTCAGTAAGGACGATTATAACCTGAACGTCGGGGTTCACCTGCTACTGGAGCAACTGCGTGCGTTTGCTCAGGACACTGTACGAACCTTACGGGAAATTCAGCACACACAATTTCAGTTTTAGCTCACAGGGTTTTTATTTGTACATGAAATGCTATATCTTTATTTATTTATTTATTTGTATTTATTTTGTATTTTTGAGGGAAAAACAATATTTATATATTTATTTTTGTATTCAAACTGTACTGCAAAAATACATGATTATTCACAGATGTTTAAAAGACAAATACCCAAAGTGGCCAAAAGTATGTGCACCTCTGACCATCACACTCATGTGTCCTTCATCCCCAAATATTACAGCTTCCCTTTACTGGAACTAACTGTAATAATGAAGGGGAATTCATTCTGATGCCACATACAGGTGTCAGGTGTCAGTGTCCTTATGGCCATACAGTATTTTTTGATTATTTGTTTGTTTGGTGGTTAACACTGGTCAGACAGGCCACTGTGCAGTGGGGCAGAATGGGGTTGAGTGGGGAGGAGTTGAGTAGGCCAGAATCTTTGCCCTAGTGCATTCTGGTGCATTTTTGTTTGAATCATAGTATTTGTGTAAAAGTATAGTGATATAAAGTAAATGAAATGGAAACATTTTTTAATTGTATTTTATTTATTTAATATATTTAATAATATTTTCCTTCATTCACTGTCATTGATTCAGCAGCAGGAGATGAGTTAATGTAAAAAGTAAACCATTACATTAGAGTCTCAGGCATTAATAATTTTAATTTATTGTATGGTACATTTTTATTACAGCTTTTATCAAACCTGGAGTTTTATTCAGGCTGATGATGATGTTGCAAGAAACAAACAAGTAAATAAATAAATAATTAAATAAATAAATCCTATTCTACATGATGCACAGTTTTTTTTTATTTCATGCCACATGGAGTAAAGCGGAATAAATATCATGTTTATTTAATATGTATGAAGCAGGAAAATGCTGTGCTTCAGTACGGTTTCTAATGCACTCTCGTTCACTTCCCCTTAACCCCTGTATCACTCCTCCTTATTCTCTCTCTCTCTCTCTCTCTCTCTCTCTCTCTCTCTCTCTCTCTCTCTTATCTCTATAATATTTTTTTTGCAAATTGTTTCAAGTTGACTGAGAACTGAAAATAATCACGCCTCAGTTTTATTCTGCTTCTCCATAAGAACCTTTAGAGACTCAGCTTGTGGTTCTGTAGGTAATGTTTATGTGCTGCAGTGAACTTCATGTTTAGCAACATAGTAATTTAAACCAACCAGCTATATTTAAGACCTTCCCTTTTCATAAAATTATTAGAAAGACATTATTGAAGTGAAGGCAGGTCTGAAGACAGGTCTGAATGAGTTTTTTAAAGGGCTGTAATGCTCATTTAATGGAATGTGTGGATTATTTTGTGTATTATTCTGATGTTTAAGGAGGTCCTGTTGTGAAATTTATAAAATTCTTTAGGAATCTGATGAAAACCATCAGTAATGTTAGTAATGTCTAGTTGGTGTGGTACAGTGGTAACATCATCGGCTCCCATGTGAGAGACCTGGGTTTGATTCCCGGTCTGGACAGCCAGTCTGTGCTACACCAATAAGGGTCCTTGGGCAAGACTCCTAACACCACATTGGCCTCCTGTAATAGCAGTAACCTTGTAAGTCGCTCTGGATAAGAGCGTCTGCCAAATGCCGTAAATGTAAATATCTCATTCCTAATGATTCCAATAATCAGAAAATCAATCCTCATATAAACCATTAACCATTCCTTATTAAATAGTGGAAACCATCATGCAACCTTTAATGCACTGCAGTGGTTTTATTTCAGAAACTAACTAATGCACGCTAAACTAGCTTTAGGCAAATTACAAAAAAGCAAAAGACACACTTTCCACACAGTTAGCATTAAGATTTGAGATTAGTGAATCTATAAATCAATATTAAAATGAACACTGTTAGCTATGAGCTACACCAATTATTAGCTTAACTGGCATCCATGAATCCCGCTAGATGACTTTGTATAAGTTAGCCTGCTGCTAGTAAAGGAAATGTACATGAACATCTGCTAGTAGGATGCACTACTGTAGTGTGAGTGACAGCGGAAGGATTCTAAAGTATTTTGTGGTTCTTGTTCATATGTTGAAAAAAAACTATGTTAGAATTGTATTTTGGGTAAAACTGCACACCATCCCATATTAAACAAACTTTAAGTGATCTGACAAAGTAACATGTCTAAGACAGACAAGAAAGTTTTAAAAACCGCAGTGAAACGTCCATCACTAGCTCATGCTAATATCTCTGTACTGGCTCAGTCTTTGTTTTTTCTCTTGAGACGAAGATATGGTCACACTTAAATGACACACCCACACCTCTACACACACGGGAATGATGGAGCTGAATGTGCTATAAGACGTCACAACTCTGTTACTTAGCTAACAACAAAAGTGCAATATATCACATATAATACATAAGGCATAATAATGTACAGATTACACTGCAACACGTGCCGCATAACGACCAGAATAATCCCACGTCAGCGGGCAATTAAGGAACGTGTGCGAATTTTGTCACTTCAACTTATAATGACAAACAAGAGTCGCTAATTGTGACCTTGCACTAATTTTTTTTCTTATCAGCATTAGCCATTTTAAGAAACACAGAACATTCTAGAACACACAGAATCCAGTGATCTTATATCTTACTATACCGCAGCTGATAAGCAAGCACGCATAAGCATTAACACACATGTGAAGTCATAATTATTTAAATCTGAAATTACAGCTAGCTAACTGGCCAATGAGCAGTTAACATTTAAGACTAGCATACTCATATAAGATCTAACTTTATGTTAAGATGCAAAAAAAAACAACCCTTCAGAATCATGTACAGGCACTGATCTTGAGTATTTCCTGCAGTATTTCCCACAACTAACTAGCATGCTAGCTCTTTAAATCAGATGGTCATATTTAACATCTTTCATCACTAGAAGAACATTAATTAGGCAATCGTACATTAATGAATCTGATGTTCTGAAAAGTCAGTCAGTCAGTCAATCAGTCATTATCATATCCTCTTAGTTCATCAGGGTTAAGGTTGTTTCCGGAGTCCACCCAGAATCACTGGGCACAGGGCAGGAACACCCCCTGTACAGGGCACCAATCCATCACAGGGTTCCACATACACACACTACCATTCACTCACACACTCACACCTAGGGGCAATTTAGCATAACCAATTAGTCTAACATGTGTGTTTTTCAAGAGGTGGGTGGAAACGGGGGAGAACACCAAACTCCTCACATACAGAGTGAGGATAGAACCTACACCCCCAGACCCCTGGAGCACCAGGGACCTGCAGTGCCACCCATATTCTTAACAGCATCAGATTTCTCACTCTGTTTAAGAATAACCTAGGCAGTCATGGCCTAGTGGCCAGGGAACCAGTCTCGCGATCCCAGGTTTGATCCCGGCACAGGGCAAAGAAGGACTGAGGTGCCCTTGAGCATGGCGCCTAAATCCCCGAAATCCCCTGGGTGCCGTTGGTGTGGGGCTGCCCAGCCCCCCCTTTGGGCAAGTGTGTTCAATGCCCCCTAGTGTTCACTGGTGTGTGTATCACTGCATGGATGGGTTAAAAATGAAGCACTTTCACTTTTCAGAAAAGCATAATCACTGCTAGCTTATCGCCAATTAGTGGTTAGCATAAAAGATTGTCGTTCTATGAAATTAGCATGCTTAACTAAAGCCTGACAGATGACTACTAGACAGATTTTATTTCAGTTTCTATGCATTTTTACAATCTTTCCATACTGTGTAAATAAACCGGCTGACTGCCATGTGTCACTGTAAAACCTGACACCCACTACCTGTGCATTATAGGTAATAATCACTCATAACAATCTGATGGAGAAGTCTGGCTAAAATGGACTAAGTGTGCTTTAGGGTTTTCTCAAAATGGCCAATGTTTTAATAAGAACACTAAGTGAATATGAAAGTTTTTGGGGCGTTTGGGACGCAGCCCATTTCTGCCTCCGTCTCTAACTTTTCCTCTGCTCCTGGTCTTTCTTCCTCTGTTTCTCTCTCTGTTTCTCCAGCTTGTCCAGAGCTTTCCTTTCCTTCTCCGCTGCAGCATGTATGTCTTTAATGCGACGCTTCAGAACACTGCGATCTGATGAGTTTAACACACCCAAAGCCTAAAACACACACACACACACACACACACACACACACACACACACACACACACACACACACACACACGAAGGCTGTTCACATTGGGGTAATATCACAGTACATATTAATTTTATATTTAAGTCACTAATGTCATGTAGTTTGTTGCTTTAGTACTGTAATAGTACTGTATTGATGAAATGTTGACCACTCCCCTTTTAAATCTCTCAACTAGGATTGTTAATAGTGACTTTGACGACTAGGTGGTGTACAACTCATATTTAACTCGTATTTAACACTGTTTCATCTATCCCCACTTCATTGTCCTGCACATTGTTCTGCACATCCATTTACGATGCTTTTGGCTTCCCATACTCTTTATTTAATGACTGATGCCTTTCCGTCTGATTCTTCTCTGTGCATCTAAGCAGGAACAGGCAGTGTTTATTGGACCTTCTTCACTATTACCTGGTTTCGACTCAAAACCTCTGGTATGGACATAAATGCTTGCATCCTGGGTTCAAATTCCACCACCACCAAGCTGACACTGTTCAACCTTTAAGTAAGACCTCAAGTGCTCAGTTACATAAGTGAGATAAATGTAAGTACCTATGGATAAAGATGTCTACCCTAAATGTGGGTCTAGATGTTTGTGTACCTTGAGTTTGGAGCCGTCCATCTGCAGTAGGAGTTCTCCATCCACGTCTTTGTCCCTAAACTCAGGGACATACTGCTCCATGTTTAAACTCTTCAACCAATCACACACCTGCTGTGTGCTCCATGATCTGGCTACACACTGAGGCTCGTCTGCACGCTGTGAATAAAACAGGACGGGACTAATTTTTATAAAGACCGGATAATACATGGCTGGGTTTCTGGAAACACTACGTACTAAGTTTAAATATGTACAGAGTTTATTCGTCCATCTGTACAGCTTATGTTAAAGGGTGGAGCTTGTAGTCCCCAGACCTGCCTGATCCATTCTGCCCCCCCCATATCTTCTCTTATGGAGTCTTATCTGACCCAACATGGACATGGACAGTCTATAGAAAACCATAATGGACAAATGTAGAAACCATGAATCAGATTACAGACTTATAACTAAACGTTCATTTATAATTCCATTGTCTGTATCACCCAGATGAGGATGGGTTCACCTATGAGTCTGGTTCCTATCAATATTCTTCTTGTTGTCATCTTTTTCCTTGCCACTATCACCACCGTGTCTCATCAGGGATAAAATTTCTAATTTGTGTATAACCTGTTCCGTCATTTCTGTAAGGCTGCCTTGGGACAATCTCTCTTGTTATTCAAAAAAGGTTTTTTCAATTGGTTTTATAAACTCTTTACTGACCTCATCTGAAGACTGAGACAAAGTCTGGTAGGGGTGATGAGAGGAACGGGATTCAGATGGAGCCAGGGGACTTTTTGGAGAAAACTCATCACTGAATGCAGACTCCTATAGAAAAACACATAGAGACAGACAGAGACAGAGAGAGAGGGGGGGGGGAGGTTGGGGGGGGGGGCAGGCTTTACATTCTTTACCATTTACATATTCATAATCTCAGACTTACATTGAATGATGTCATATGACTAGTTGGTAAAAGGAAGTACATTAGTGTCATCATGGAGGTGTCTGAAATAGTGCCCTACTCTTTACTTCCTACATTTTGCGTAATCTGCAGCTACTGCATTGGATCCCAGGAAAACAGTTTCTCTTTATTTGTCCTTAAATATAAAACAGTGCACTAACTAGTGTCTATAATATAATTTGAGACACGACCATGATAAAACAATTCACACATTTCAAATCCCATTTCACCTAATTCACATCCATACGTGTGTGGAGTGCACTACCTGAGAGTCAGACTTGCTCGGGCTGCGGGAGTGAGTCACCATGCGAGGAGAGGAAGAAGTGGAGGAGGAACGATGACTATCCGAAAACCAGGAAAAAGGCACGAAGGATCCTGAATGACGGGAGGAGTTCTCACACAGCTCTCTGTGCGTGCACACACACACACACACACACACACACACACACACACACACACACACACACACACACACAGTGACGCTTTCATGAGATTTATTTGAATGGTTTTCTGAATATCTATGTGTGTGTGTGTGTGTGTGTGTGTGTGTGTGTGTGTGTGTGTGTGTGTGTGTGTGATAAAAAAAGGAGTGATATACCCACCGGTTTCCTAAAGAGAACCTTTTAGCATTATCTTTCTTCACTCTGACATATGAACGACGCAGAGTCACCCTAGAGACAGAATATATAAAATTACAAAAAAAGAACAAAGCTAATGAAACACGTTTAACCAGTGAGTAGCATTAAATGTATCGCAGTGTGTAGCATAGAGACAGTAAAATAAAGACAAGAGGTACAAACAGGAAACTAGACACAGACACAGTGAGGTAGTCACAGTGAGGTAGTCACAGTGAGGTAGACACTGTAAGGTAGTCACAGTGAGGTAGACACTGTAAGGTAGTCACATTGAGGAAGAGTCACAATGAGGTAGACACAGTGAGGTAGTCACATTGAGGAAGAGTCACAATGAGGTAGACACAGTGAGGTAGACACAATGAGGTAGACACAATGAGGTAGACACAGTGAGGTTAGACACAGTGAGGTAGACACAATGAGGTAGACACAGTGAGGTAGTCACAGTGAGGTAGACACTGTAAGGTAGTCACATTGAGGAAGAGTCACAATGAGGTAGACACAATGAGGTAGACACAATGAGGTAGACACAGTGAGGTTAGACACAGTGAGGTAGACACAATGAGGTAGACACAGTGAGGTAGTCACAGTGAGGTAGACACTGTAAGGTAGTCACATTGAGGAAGAGTCACAATGAGGTAGACACTGTAAGGTAGTCACATTGAGGAAGAGTCACAATGAGGTAGACACAGTGAGGTAGACACAATGAGGTAGTCACAGTGAGGTAGCCACAGTGAGGTAGACACATTGAGGAAGAGTCACAATGAGGTAGACACAGTGAGGTAGACACAGTGAGGTAGGCACAGTGAGGTAGGCACTGTCAGCTAGACAGTGTGGTAGTCACAGTGAGGTAGTCACAGTGAGGTAGACACTGTAAGGTAGTCGTATTGAGGAAGAGTCACTATGAGGTAGACACAGTGAGGTAGGCACTGTCAGCTAGACAGTGTGGTAGACACAGTGAGGTAGACACAATGAGGTAGACACAGTGAGGTAGACACAATGAGGTAGACACAATGAGGTAGACACAGTGAGGTAGTCACAGTGAGGTAGACACTGTAAGGTAGTCACATTGAGGAAGAGTCACAGTGAGGTAGACACAGTGAGGTAGACACAGTGAGGTAGGCACAGTGAGGTAGGCACTGTCAGCTAGACAGTGTGGTAGACACAGTGAGGTAGACACAGTGAGGTAGAAACAGTGAGGTAGAGGAGCAGTAAATTACAGTGTGATGCCCAGATGTCATGGTCGCTGGCACAATTTTAGTGTTCTTGATATTAAAAATCTTACTTTTATTTGTGTTGTGTATTTTTGCACACTCTCTCTATCTCTTTTACACACACACACACACACACACGAACATACGACAGACATACGAACACACTCACCCTAAATCCAGGAACCTCCGTTTGGTCTTTTTATCCAGAACTACAGTCGGACTGTCAGATTCAGCAGTGTTGTCATCCTGACTGTCATCTGACACCAACACTGTCACCAGAACATAAGCACACACACACACACACACACTAAAGAATAGGTGTATAGTTTGGGACACACCCACACTGGACTAATAATATTTTAAAACAGCATTTAAATGTAAAATAATTAAAATAGTAAATAATAGGATTACGAAACATTTTAAATATATATCATAAAATTATATACACATATATCAATGACCTTCACTTTCAGGGCGCCGGCCCCTGCGGAAGTGCACAGGTGAGGTTTCAGGACATGACCTGCAGGGTGAGGGTGGAGCCGGTGGCAGCAGTGCATCATGGGATGTAGTGTTGGTGAGCTGATGATAACGGTGAGCTTTAGGATCCTCTGGAGATCTGCGAGTAAGGGCGGAGTCAAAGGAGGAGAGGAGGAGCTCTGGAGTGAGGGTGGAGTCACGGAGGAACGAGTGCAGTGGGGCTGAGTGGAGGGGTGTGTCTGCAGTCTGTATACACACACATACACACACACATAATATTACTTTGTACAGCATTATTATACACTACTTGGTCTGAAGGCAGGTGTTAATAATTGATCTGTGTGTGTGTTTGTGAGAGAGACAGTGTGTGTGTGTGTGTGTGTGTGTGTGTGTTTGTGAGAGAGACAGTGTGTGACAGTGTGTGTGTCTGACCCTGGTGTCGGGCCCCTCATCCCCTTCGGTGGAGCTCAGGCTGTCGGTGAGACGGGAGCGTGATGGTCGGTTCCTCCTGCTCTTTAGTGGTAGTGGTGCTCTGCTCTTCTGTATACTGTTATCCAGCAGTTCTGTTTCAGGAATCGCTGAGTTCAGATCAGCTAAAAAACACATATCAACAAAAAATAATGATAAAAAAAGTGATTTGATGATTGTCAGGTGTTTATTAATTTTCTAGAACAGCAGCTCTGACAGCAGTGCATGTTTATATTAACATACTCATTCTAATATGTTGTGGTTTTCATAGTAACAGCTCATTCACAGGGAGATGGACATGGAAGCTATAGTAACAATTACTTAAAGTAAAGAGATATTAATAAACATTTATAAAGGAGTCTCCAGTGTCAGCACTTCATAACGTTTAGGACAATTCATCTTCAGGACAGATAAGTTTACATTGTCTGATTCTTTACAAAGTAGTTTAAACTTATGCACAGAGGAGATAACTTCTTACTTTTTACATATGTTTACACTTTTTTATAGACTAGTTAAAATTCTTTACAGAGGAGTTTACACGTATTTATAGAATAGTTTACACTTATTTATAGACTAGCTTACACTTCTTTACAGAGGAGTTTACACTTCTTTGTAGAGAAGTTTACGCTTCTTTACAGAGGAGTTTAGGCTTCTTTATAAAGGAGATTATGCTTCTTTATAGAGGAGTTTACACTTCTTTAAAAAGGAGTTTACGCTTCTTTAAAAAGGAGTTTACGCTTCTTTAAAAAGGAGTTTACGCTTCTTTAAAAAGGAGTTTACGCTTCTTTAAAA
>JAOVVF010000029.1:178021-192475 GCA_028565595.1 Duopalatinus emarginatus | reverse complement strand
TTAAGTCATGATTTAAAGACTACAGAAGATGCACAAACAAGGTGGACAACACAACCTCAGTAAAACCAAGACACACACACACACACACACAGCTATTGATTTCACTTAGTTTTGTTCAACATTTAAGTGCATTTTTTTTACTTAATAGGTTCAAATGCAAGATTTTAAGTCATGATTTAAAGACTACAGAAGATGCACAAACAAGGTGGACAACACAACCTCAGTAAAACCAAGACACACAACTACACAGATTTTCATTTTTGCATATCATTATTTATTAGACTATTCCTGTAAAAAAAAAGGTTTAAATGAGTAAATGAGAGTATTTTCAGTAAAAGCAGGAAGTCCTGTATAACTGATACCGCTTTACACATCAAACCAAACTGACCTGAAGCACCTTCACTTTTTATCTGTAGGTACGAGAGGGGAAAAAACCCCCACAAAGATACGAGCAGGAACGACAAACTGCTGTTGAATTTCCTCATCCTGTGGCTTTATTTTATTTCTGTGTACACATTACACAAATCCTCCACAATGATCCCCCGAGCACCAACGTCCAAACACATTTCCTTATAAAATCACCCAGAAACCACCTGAAACTTCTCTGTAAACAATTTAAACTGGTGATATTCAGTAACCTCCAGACATAAAGACACTTTCACACTTTCCCTCATTGTGAACATGTTGATGAAAGAAAGTAGGAACTAGTGAGGGACAAAAAAACAGGGGTGTGAATTCAGAAGTTACACAACTTCTTTTCATGAGAGAAAAAAACCCCATAAAGGAATAAAATGGTGAAACTTCTGAAATGGTAGAACACCCAAACACACATCCCTCATTTCAATGCAAGTGAAAACATCTGCATCCTGCTAATACAGCAAACAAGCAGATTTCAGGGTCCCAGATTTAAAAACATTAAGATAAGGACTGGCAAAGTGGGCGGGGCCTAAAGCCTGAGAGCCGCTTTATGATAAATTATGAAGTGAAAGTATGTTGTGATCTGGTGGCTGAACCAGTGTGTGTGTGTACTAGCATACAGAGCACAATAAAATGAAAGTGAAGTACGACAAGTAATAAGGGGAATGTTTGATATCATTTTATTGTGGGTTCTGTCAGAGAAATGGAAAAATATAACCTTATACAAACATCTGATTTCTCTCGTTTATTTACTCATTCATATTTTTAAACAAGCTCAGAAATCTCCCTCATCCCCAACCAAGTGCAGCAGAAAAGCTAAACTGGGGCCAAAAAACGAGCAGCAGAGCTCAATTTGACTCGACGTCAGACACCTCGGCGGCGTCCGGTGCATCAAACCACAAGAAATTTACACCTTGTGTATTAGTTGATTATTTTCCTTTATTTTATTTTTGGCACTTTTTTCCTGCTGTATTTTTTTTTCCTATTTAAGGAGACATTAAGTGAGAATCGGGTGCCTTCACCTCCGAGTCGTCGATCCCTCGGTGTACGTCCCAAAACAAGTGCTCAAAACTCTAGCAAGAACCCTCGAGTCTCGCTCAGCCAAGCCGACTGAAGAGAACCATCTGGAACTCAGCCCACATCCATGACAAGGGGGGGGAGGAAAAAAAAAAAAAAAAAAAAAAAAAAACCACACAGAAATGTACTAAAAGTAAAAACAAAGTGAAAGTGATTTAAGGGAAGAGCTGCTGTATTTTCTGAAGTGCTGTAAAAAAAACAAAAAAAAACCCAACAATCCTCTCCCTCTTGTAATTATACGCAGAAATACAGCGTTAAGAGCTACGTTTATTTCTCAGAAGCTTAAAGAACAGAAAGGGGAAGGGCCAGGGGGTGAGAGGGGGCGGGGTAGAGGACAGCAAAACCCCCTCCCTCACTCACACGCACTCTCAGCCGGCCATCTTGGACTCCAGCAGCCATCTTGGTTTTGTGATGTTCGATCCCCTCCCCATGTCCTGGTCAGATCAAACTCATAGTGCTTAGAAACGAAAGAGAAAGGAAGAGAAAAGAGAAGGGAGGTCAGGAGGGGCTTCACAGATCCACTGAATGAGTGAAGTAGTCCATTTTGTGTGGGGTGGTGGTGGTGGTGCGGTTGCTCCGCCCCCTCCCTCTTCCCTCAGTTGATTATTCACGGTTTTATAGTAAGCCTACAGAGGAGCTAGGAAGCTAATCCAGTTCTCGTTGTCCACATCGAGTCCACAGGTGAAGGAGAAAAGGGGAGTGTGGAAGAAGGGAGGAGTGTCCGGGCTCAGGATAGAAGGATACACAGGGAAGAGGAGGAGAGGAGGAGGGGGAGGGGCTGCTGTTTGTGTATTGTTCAGCCTTCTTCCTTTTTACGACTGCTGGAATCTTCACTCAGAAGGTGGTGTGATCTCATTCGTCACGCTCACTCGTACACTCGCTCACTCTCTCGCTCGCTCTCTCTCTCTCACACTCACTCTCACGCAGCTCAGTGCTCACACACACACACACACACTTCTGCTCCCACTCGCGCGTGCCAAAAACAACTCCACTCGGCCGCTTCTCTCACGGTGTGTTAACAATCCCCTCGGCGATGATGAATCTGAAACACGAGGAAGAGGAGGAGAGACGGGTGTAAGTGTTCATACTACAGAAATAACATGCTCATGGATCAGTACGGAGGAGTCTGCAGTCTACAGACGAGCATCTCCTCACAGTACAGGAGGAACAGCTCACTTACCAGGCCTGACTCTTGAGCTTGCGAAGCTCCTTGGTGGCCCATGTAGCAAGAGTTTTAGTTTTGGTGGTTTTAGATCGTCGTCCCTCGGTGAGCAGGTCATTAATCTGAGGACGAACCTCAACCAGCTTCATCACGTCTTTACCGAATGTTGTGCACAGATCACTACACATGCGCGCGCGCACACACACACACACACACACACACACACACACAAAAAACACTTTTAATCAGACAGTTTAATCAGAGAAGACTGAAGTGCTACATGGTGGAGACAGAAACCATGCTCTTTTCACTTCTACGCTGGGGTCATGTGAGCAGAAAAAGCTCTCCACTGCCCTAAAAGGATTCACTGTGGACCATGTAGGATGGCCAAGTGATTTGGGACACAGCCCACAGACAGCATAACTGATGTTTAGGGAATAATGTTTACCCAATGAGTCCGACGGCGTTGGCCACTACTCCGTCAGAGTGGTCTTCATCTTCAGCGATGTGGTGGATGAAGGACAGGATGAACTCCACACGAGGCTGAACCAGCATCACATCCGCTAACACACACACACACACGGCATTACAACCCAAAAACAAACACAGTAGCAGTTGAAACGGTGTGTGTGCGTGCGCATGTAAAGGGGGGGGGGGGTGAACTCACGGTGAACATTCTCCTGGTCTCCTTTGAGGCCCTGAATGATCCCCGTGTACGCCTCCAGACAGCCTTCACGCAGCTCGTTCAAATAATCCACCATATCGTAGTCTGTCTGTAAACCAGAGATGACAGAACATGATAAAATCACAGAGCATGACACACTAATTTACACAGAAGAACCTCTAACATCTAACAGTGTTGAGTCCTGTCAGTACCCAGAGTGCACAGAAACACACACTCGGGTCAGACAGACTGACTTTAATCTGTGACGACCTAAAATCCCAACATGCCAAACTCCACAGCAGAGGGAGGAACAGTCGTCACTCACACAGACACCACCACACCCAACAGAGAACTGGTCCTCAGAAGATGGTTAATGTAGACCAGCAGCTCTGACAGTAGTGCAGATTTGTATTAATATAGTTGTTCTAATAGGTTATAGTTTCCATAGTAACAGATCACTCACAGGGATGTAGACAGTTGATGCTCCATAGAAACATTGAAATAATAGATTGGAGTAGTTTTCTTAAAGCAAGGAAAGGTTGTTGTGTAACTTTTACAGAAGGAGTCGCCTGTGTCAGTGTTTTGTAACAGTCAGATTAAAGCTTTAGGTAAGAAGTTGAATTAAAAACAAGAACGGCTGGGCGATACGGGGGGAGGGGAAAAAACAAACAAAAAAACCCCACAATATTTTTCCATATCAGTTGCTCTCGATATCTGTCACAATATAAATCAAATCAATATTTCTGCTACGCTTAAAGGTTCTATTTTACTCCTAAGCGAGAGGTGAAGATATCAAAAGGCAAATTCTGGTTTAATGTTTATCTATTTTCCATCAGTACCATGGAACATTACTCCAGTATTCCAAATAAATATATATATATATTCTAATGTGAATGTGTTGGCAAAGTGCTTCGGGATGTTTGCACTTGAATTTGCTCGTGCATAGCAGTTGTACTGTCGTGATCCGTCTCCAGTAGCTGACTGAGCTCCACGCTGTTGCGGTTTGTGTGTGAAATCCTCTCAACACTTTAGATGCACGCAGGCGTTTTTTTTTTTTGTAGCTGTAGATGAATCCATACTTTCAGTAGGCGGGCCATTTTTGCAATGCATCAATGCATGTTATGCTAACTGACAAGTTCATAAGCGATCATGTTGATGTGTCTCCCCCATCACTCACTGGCACCCATGCCTGCGGTAACCCAAACATTAGCATGTGGGCTAAACTGTGCTCTGCGCTGTGTGTCTCAACCAAACCTGAAACGCGCTGTTCCCATTAGCAATTTGCAAGGATCTAATCAAAACATGGACTGATTCTATCGATGCGTTATTGACTACATCTTATACTTCTAATGAGGAAAAATATCGCGTTAAGTATTGTTATCGTTTTATCGCCCAGCTGTACCCATCATATTTTCACAAAACACAATATAAATACGTAAATCATGACTCTTCAATAAACACTTGCTGGGAAACCAAAAGCTCTAGAGCAGGACCTCCTGTATAGTGTACAGTGGTGGTTAAAGTGCACTACCTTGTCCACTTGTGCTTGAGATGCCTGCTGCAGTGTGTCTAACACCACCTCCAGATATTTCTTAAACTCCCCTCCGATGGCCAGAGCGATGTCACCGAACACAGAGAGGATCTGGGGCTTCACAGACCGGTGCACGTTCTCATTCTACACAGACGACAAAAAAAAAAAAAAAAAAAAAAAAGGGGATCACGCAGAGTCATCCACGACATAACGAACGAAAACCAACACCATGTTACAGGTTATATATGAACACAGCCGGAACACAGGGTAGTCTATACAGCTGCATTACACAGGTATAATACTCACGCCCAGGTTTTCCAGCAGCAGCTGCATAATTTCATCACAGTAAGGCATAATGTTGGCCATCAGGGCTCGACACAGGTCACACACCAGACCCACCGCGGCCAGACAAACCTACACACACACACACACACACTCTTACTGAAATGCCACCACTGAAAACACTACTCAAGGCACTCAAAGGCACAGTGTTGAGTCCTGTCAGTACCCAGAGTGCACAAAAACACAAACGGGTTACACAGACTGACTTTAATCTGTGACGACCTAAAATCCCAACATGCCAAACTCCACAGCAGAGGGAGGAACAGTTGTCACTCACACACACACACACACACACACACAGAATCAGTGTATAAAACTATTGGCAGTCATATTAAAACTAAAAACTTGATTATTTTAAAGACAACACTGCAACACAGACTGGATGAGACAGAACTGAGAGGCCCAGGACCGGTTCAGCTATTCAGTGACTAGTCTGGTGTAAACTGGAACTAACATCTAGTCACTATAAGAGCATCAAAACTTTAACAGCATAAAGAGAAAAACATGTACCTGGTACTCCTGATAGTTCTTCAGTCCAATAACCAGGAATGGTTTGAAGGCATCCATGTACTTCAGGAAGTCACTTCCCAAAACTGTGCACACAGGAAATCAGTTTTTCAAATCAGCTCCATCAAACAGGCAGCATTAGGCCACTGCCTTACTGAAGAGTTATACAGGGTTATATCTAATACTGGACGGACACACACACACACCCACACACACCAAGTGTGTTTCACTACCCCTAGTGTTCACTAGTGTGTTTCACTGCACGGACAGTGGGTTAAATGCAGAGGTCACATTCCTGTGTGCATAAACAGTAGGAAAATGGTTCACTTTAGCAAATCTCTCTCACACACACACACACACACACACACACACACACACACACGTGACTGAACTGTACACAGTCTGTTGTAGCATATATTCCTTACTCATTACTGGCTGTGGTTCAAAAATACAGTAACTACCTTCGACTAGAGTGCTAACAGCCATGAGGGCGTCCTCCTGCACCCCCCCGGATCCAGCTGTGCTCTGGAACATGCGCAGCAGAGAAGCCATGACCACGTCAGAGATCTGGAGAGCGTCCTGGTGCTGGACCTTCCTTAGAACATTCTAGAGACAACACACGGGATACAAGGTTAATACAGAAACATGTCTGTGGGTTTCACACTAATCACCTATGACGAGTTTTACTTCTGTAACCACGCCTCCTGGTAACCTAACCACACCCCTGAAGAAATAAAGAAAGGCTGTATTCCAAACAGCATATTACTTATACTGCATACTACAGTACTAGGTACTGCATACTGCCTGCCATCTGTAGTACGTAGCAGAGTCAAAAGTCGATGTACGTGTATGACAAAGTTTCTGGACATTTTTAAAGTTCTTGGATGAATCCGCAGCTCAGGTGACCGTTATAACTAATCAGTGTGTGCGCGGGAGGTGTGTGTGTGTGCGTGCGTGTGTGTGTGAGAGGGGGGGGGGGATAATGATGCTAACAACCAGTTATTTTGACCTGGTGAAAGTTACTACAATTTTACAGACTGGTTAAGATATTTAAATAAATGACTTTCATGATAAATAACAATGTTAATATATGTAAAGTGAAGTAGGCGGAGCCGGTGAGGCCGCGGTGCCGGGATGCGGTTCACCATAAACAGATCCTCTGTATACTAGAGAATCAGACCAGAGTAGAAGGACATCCGGGTACCTGAAGTACACTTCAGAGCTCCAGGTTGGTCACATACTGCATACTACTGTTAGGCAGATTTAGTATACGAGTAGTATGAAGTATGCCATTTCAAATACAGTCAGGGGAAATACAGGAGGACCTGAGAGGTGCACACAGACAGAATGACTAATCTTCATGTTTTCCAGAGTGTTGATACCACATGCTCATGCACCTCCTCCTCACTTGACTACTCTAAGCTGTAGACGTGACAACCTGTTCTTCAGCCAGATTATCAGAAGCCAAATCAAACACCACAGAGGTGAACAGAGATCACATGGTTAGGAATGGCATTCAGCGACTAATATCTAGGTAACAAACTGAGGGGTGGAGTGTCCAGGTAACCATGGGGACATCAGTTCCAGGGCACACAATGCAGCTATAAATGCTTTACAGAGCGAATAAATCCTCCAGGACAAAGCAAAGTCTGGGTGAAGAATATGGGGTGGTGTGGTGTGGTGTGGGCACAGACCTGCAGCGTGGCACAGAGCAGAGACTGAAGATCATTGAACTGGATTCGGTCTGATGTGCTCTGGATGTGGGACTGAGAGAGAGAGAGAGAGAGAGAGAGAGAGAGAGATAAGCTACCTAGACAGGAGACAGGTTACCGTCAATCACACAATTAAATATAAACCAGCAAAACAGACATCAATTTACGACTTTAACGGGTGGTTTAACACAACTTCTGTTCACTTCGACACTGTGTTTAGTAGTGCAGCACTGATCAGTTTTCAGAAACACGTGGCACACAGTCACAAGCCACTGAACTCATTCATTCTGTACCTCTAGTTGTGGTTTATTCACCAAGTGCTACTGTAACTCCACATATACAGCTTTACAGTGTGGGTTTCTCCACATTTCTTTCCAAGGATCAACTAAGCGCCTGGTGTTTATGGTCATATGGTATAAATCTCAGTCATTATTCACAGCAAACGAGGGGTTAATAAACAAATCAAGACCACAAATTGAATACGTTCTGAACAGCACTAATCTGGATACTAAAACAATGCAGTAGTCACATTTAAAATATCACAGCACCAGTAAACAGTGTGAATTAACCAGACTGAACAGAAACACACACACACACACACACACACACACAGTGTACAGAGCTCCACTTTAAAATCCCAAACAAGTCAAACTCCAGAGCAGTGGGACAAACTGTCCTCTCCCTCACACACACGCACACAATGCCTCACAACTCTTGTAACAAAATAAATTAATCAAACGGTCCAGCTGGTACCCGCAGCCACACCCTGCTATATAATAAATATTGTTATCTAAAGCCTCTGGGGTTTAGATATCAGTTTACATTAGTGACAGTGCGGCTGTGATCAGACACGTGCTGTGGTAGTAAACTCCAGCCATAAAACTGATAATGAGACAGAACCCATTTCAGACTCATCACACTGGGCCACTTCACAGACGTCCTCATGAACACAGTTATACAGGACCAATGATGAGTGTGTACACAGTGACGCAGGACTGACCTCCATCTGCAGAACCTGCTGCAGGCGTTCCATGATGACCAAGGTGGTTTTCTGCACTGCAGGGTAACAGTCCTTAGCGCTGTTCTTCACAATCTCCATCAGAGCCTCATACGCAGCACTGCGCAGGTTGTTTTGGTGTCCGTCTGGCCTGCCAGGAGAAACACCCCCCCCACACACACACACACACACAAGTTCAGGTTTACAATAATGTAAATACTTGATGCGCTACTACTGAGAGAGGAGAATGCTGTACTACACACTCAACCTAGTGACAGAGGAATGTATGGCGTCAAAATAGGTTTAAAATTTTTGCGCACCAAAAAAAAAAAAAAAAAAAAAAAAAATTATGGTTAAGGCCTCTTTATCCCTCTTAAATCTACCTGTATTAGTATTACATCCATCGGACCCGTACAGTTATTAGAAACATAACTGTGTAAACAGAAAGAATGACACATTCCTGAAAGGGGATGCATCTCGCAGCAGTCAAGTTGATTGGGGGTGTGTAGAATGGGCTGGCTGGGCGGGGCTTAACTCCAACAGCTAATAGCCTGTCTAGATCCCGCCCAAGCATAAAAATAGGTCCAAAAGTTTTGTGCAGCAAAAAACTCGCACAGCAAAAAGCGAAATCCGTAACCGGATCTAAAGTTTTGCACACCAAAAACTAAAATTTTGTTTTTTGGTGCACAAATTTTTTGATTCCATAGGAACTTGATCCCATATTTTGACGGCATAGGAATGAACCAGACACAGTGAACAGAGAAAGACCATGACAAACAGGAACCAAGAGACCAGGCAGGCTAATTTCAGGGCTCTGCCTTACCGATCTGTGGTTTCCAGAAGCTTCTGTACGATGAGCTCAAATGAAGAGGAGAGGCAGTAAGTGCTGGGTTCCTCCTGATCTTCAGCAGCATCAGTGGCTTCATAGGCAGCTTCAGCCAAACTGGAGAAAGCCTGAAAACGAGTCCACTTAAGTCAGCTAACAGACGGAGACAGATACAAACACGTGTAATTACACAGCGATGTGAGGAACACCGAGGTTAACACCGAGGTGTTTTTTTTTTTGTTTTTTACCCAGCAGACGTTGGAGGCAACACGTGGCTCAGCCCCTAAACCCTCAATGAGGCACTGCAGAAGTGGATTCAGGTACAGCTCATTAATGGCAGCTTCGGGCAGCAGATCACAGATTCGTCCCACCGTCCAAGCCGTGGTGTCCCTTACAACCACGCTGGGATCCTTCATCAGCTCGATCAAGGTGGGCATGGCCTGGACACATGTGAACACAAAGCTTTACTGCGCAGTCAGTGGATCAGGCTTAGCGGCGGCGTCCTAATGGGTCCGATATTATAAGCAGCGGACAACTGTGTAAGCATTTAAATGCAAGTTTTGATTTCTGTACAGTATATAACACGTATCTGCTTCCTTTTGGCCGTTTTAGACTGAACTAACAGCTGATGTTATCAGCTCACAGTTATCGAATTAAGTTTTTGAAGGTTGGTTGTAAGGTGTGGAATGGAATCTGGATTGGTGCCGTACGTCATGTTACGTTACAGAGTAACGTTCACAGTCTGCGAGCTGGTGATACAGATACAGCAGCGTAGGAGGACAACAGACTCCCGCACTCACCTGGATGACTAGTGGTTTGAGCTGGTTCAGTTCAGGTCCTTCCAGGATGGAGCCAAACGCCATTACAGACGCGTCCCTGTAGCGCCAGTCTGGGTGTTTGATATGCTCTTTAATGAAGGGGAGGACGTGAGGCACCACATCGTCCTCGCAGCACGTGGCCAACAGCATGAGACACACGCCGGCTGCTTTACACGGGTTCCAGTCGTCGTCGTCGTCGTTCTCATCCTGCTCACACACAAACACGTGTCACTTAAACTTATTAAACCGCTACGTAAATTAATTAGACAGCACATTCCTCATCTACGGAGTAGTGATTAGGACAACAAACAGCTTCTACAATACACTTTAATTTACCAGCCCATGTACGTGCTTAGTACACCAGATCTGGGTCCGAGTGTTTGATACCTCATGTAATGTTTAGACACACACACACCTGCTTGGTGAGGGTCTGTGTGAGAATGGGCACCAGGTACTGCAGAGCTCCCTTAGCGTAGAACTTGCTGGTGTGCTCCGGCGGCCGACCCTGCTCCGATGCCTAACACGATCAAAACAGAACACAAACATTAACCACGGTTAAAAAAAAATCATCACTGTGGCTTCACACACAGACTAAACACTCACGGCATTCGTTCCTTACTTTTTACTCGGTTTGATCAGGAATAATAAACCAGCACAGCCTGCTCACTAGACAGCTAACAGAGCACCACAGATGAGTGAAGTATTAACACTAACACACCTCAGTGGCTTCAATGGCCAAGTCCATCTCCTCATCACACACGTTGGACCAGAATTCAATTCCTTGCAGAGCTACTTCATCAATGTCGCTCTTCATGGCTTCAATTGTGATCTACACACAGCAGATAGGGACAGGTTATAAACACCGATCGTCTTAGCACCTGGTATTTCCGCGGGTCTGCTATGAGCTGGTTTAGACGCTCCACTGTAGGTGGACACGGACAGGAGACCAGTCGAGTGTATAATAAATAGATAACAGACACCATTACGCACTCTCGGTTTGGGTCACAGCCCATAAATGAGTACTCACAGCAAACAGGGCAGGTCCCATGTACGTCTCCATGTACTGATAATACAAAGACATGATCTTCACCAGGTTCTGCAGCGCAGCCACTCTTACCTAACACACCCAGGAAACAAAACATGCACACAAGAAGGGGTTATACACACCGTATACGCTGATTAATTCGGGAGCTAGGTGTGTACGGCTGGAAAAAGGAACCCAAACACGGTTTAATAAACTCACCCTGGTGTCTGGACACTGTGTGGCTTCACAGACGACCTGCATGATGAAATGTCTTTCCGTCTGGAGAGAGAAATAAAGACAATGAACAGATCCTGATAAACACCAGGGAAGACCGAGTCTTATTGCTTTAATAATCGGCAATAATAATAATAAATAAGTAATAACAGGCGGCATTAATCTGACCAGCACAGGGTCACGACCTGGGGGAAGGGGAAAAAAAAATTTAAAAATCCCACCACCACCATCTACAATAAAGCAGTTCATCTTTTTAATGACAGGAGCTGACATCCAACCCATAGACAGGGTCCGACAGACATTAGCGCAGAAAAAAAACCCCAAAAAACTAAAACCAGATTTTTGCAGCATGCAGATTAAAATGACACCTGCTGTATTTATAGATGAATTATCTGAATTAAGATCCACCAGAACACAGCTGTTTCCAACCTAAATCATTTTAAATTCACTGTCTATGTGAAGTCCAACTCGATGGCCTACATCCACATATGAGAAAACGCTTTTCTTCTCCCCATGATGCCATCCTGGGCAGAATTATTGGCACCCCTGAATTTGAAGTGTACACCTCGCCACAATGTCTCCAGAAACACATACAGAGGTTTAGACTGTATGAGACACTAAAAAGTCGGAAGCTTACTGAAGTGGTCTGCTGGTGGATTCTGCCACTGTTTCAGGGTTTTACAATCACAGCTCCCCAAAGGCTTCCAATTAAATTCAGTACTCATTTAGCACTAAAAATAAGTGATGCTTAAAAACGGTTACTGTTGTGGACGTCCACAAATAAAATTAAACACTCGTGAGCTACATGTGATCATTTAAAGGAGAAACTAACAAACTCATCAAAAGGGTGCCAATACTTGTGTCCACTATACATTTTTTTTATTCGTTATGATATATAAATATTCAGAATATAGAAAATTATTCACTAGTATTTTCTTCTGAAGATATTTAAAGTGCATACTTTAAGCTCAGGGGTGCCAATAATTCTGTCCAGGACTACGTAGAATCTAAACCTGCACCTAAAAAAAACTAATCAAGTCGCGTGTAACAGAGCCACTTGTTTTAAACCCTGACAAGCCTTTTGTCTGATCTGATAACCGGACGACACTGCAGCGTGGACCTGCAGCTCACCATCGAGATCACAGCCTTATCATTCCTGACTCTCAATCCTATCCCAGTTAAACCCTGCAGACACACACATCCCACATGTCGAGTCACTGCACTATAGTGTTGGGTGTAAAATGGACTACAGGTGATGCTGCAACAACAATAATAATTGTCTAATCTGTTCTGTTATCACAGCTCTTCATGGGAGGGGGTTTATGGAAAAAAAAAAAATCACTGTACAATATAAACATGACTAATCACAGTGACTAATCACAGTAAATACACTGCCAGGAGCTATTCACTACTGCGGCAGATCTCATAATCCTGTGCTTTTTCTGAGACACCATCAACGAAATGGTGGCCCTGGAGAGCAGGGCGCCGGTTGCACAAAAGGCTCCCAGTTACAGCGCATAAGTAATTCTCATCAGCATGAAGGGATCATATAAACCCCCACACGCCTGGTTCCTCCCACTGCGAGCCCCATGGTGACTGTAACAAAGCTAAACAGTTACACGCTCGGGGTGTGTTTGTGTTTACCTCCTTGTCGAAGTTTGCTTTAGTGAACTCCAGCGAGTTGAGCAGAGCATTGGTGGCGGCTAACTTGACATTGTTGCTCGGCTCCTCTTTTCTCATGCCCTGGATGATGGCCGTCAGAATCTGATTAGCGCTGTCCTGGAGCTGCTCCGGTTCCTGAACACAAGCACACGTTATACCACACCGCTGATCGGTAATTCTGGACTGTGATTGGTCAGGTTAAAGTAAAGGAGACTCACAATGTCCTGACAGATGTATCCAATGGCCTCCAGTGTGGACTCCTTCATGTGTTCAGTACTGCTGGGGTCCGTGACATTGGCCACCAGCTGGGGAATGAGCTCAGGCCACTGACTGACCGGAATCTCAGCACATGCGATACCAGCTACACACTGAGAGGCGGAGCTCGGCCTGTATGTCTCCGTACCCAAAGTCTGCAGCACCTGGCAGGGAAAATACAGCAATAAACATTTTGCAGACCAGAAAGAAGATATTTCATTATATTTCTGTGCTGGATTTACAGGCCATTCTATATACGACTTTTCAGTTATATGAGGGTTCAGTACAGGGTTTGACCACAATACATTTTGTGAATACAAGGTACTTCCTTACGTAGTTCTTGATCTCACGGCGGGCGTTGGCGTCGATGGCCAGCCATCTCTGCTGATACTGCGCTTTTACGTCCGGGTCCTTAGATGTGAGAGAATTTTTCACCTGCAGTCCAGCAGCAACTCGAGCCACCTGTGTGTTCCCTGGGTTCGCCAATACCTTAGACAGCTCCACCAAGAACGTAGGCTGTAGAGAAGGGTGAAAGGTGGGATTAGTCAGTCATCACAGCAAAGAAATACAGCTCACACTCAGCTCGCCTCTAGCAGCAGCACAATAAACAGTAACCAGGGATTACAACATCGGGCAGGAAACAAACAACCTGTCGACATGCACCTCAGGTGAGACCCGGCCGGTAGAACACGGATCATGTAGCTCATGTCTACATTTGAGTAGATTTACCACCAACAAATCTATCCTTCTGTAGACACCTGACGCAGACGTGGGCCGACACAACGCACTTACTTACTGAGCTGACTAATATTTTGCGAGTGTGGACCACACTGTGTGAATGATGCCCAAGATTAGTGGAGAGGTTCAAGCCTCACAAGCCACCACATAGCCAGGTCAACTGCTCAGCTAGCTTTAGCCAAACGTAAAACTCATGAGAGATGCAAAGTGAGCACGTGGGACCTTTGATTTGCATCCCTGGAATTTCTGTTAAGGTTACAATGCGTCTAGGACATTTGAATCGTTTAGTGACCTGTGGCACGTTCCTATCTTTGAGACAGTGTGAAAGTGAATCGACTCCGTGAAGGAAGTGACTTTAACATGTCGGGTTTATGGGTGGCAGCTGTGAGACAGACCCAAGGTACAGAGCTGTAGTGCTGTGATCAGTTCAGAGGATTCAGACTGACACAACAGGGGAGGAAAACAAACTGCATGACATCATTTAATGC
>JAOVVF010000029.1:168021-173021 GCA_028565595.1 Duopalatinus emarginatus | reverse complement strand
TAACCAAACATCACAGCAGTGTTTTACTGCCACACAATTCTCTGCGCAACATTTACTGACTGACCTTCATTTGAAGCCCCACCCCAAACCCCTCCTCAGGTCATCCCCCTCCCCACCCCCAGCGGTCAGACTGTCAGTCAGCGTCTCAGCGTGTGTAAACGATGGCTGTTGTCATTGGTTTTATTTGAGACACCGCTCAAAATAGGTAGCTCCGACGTAGCCTCCGCGTAGAGAGCGCTGGACGTTCTGCTCGAAAAGCCGCCGGTTCGACTGCAGCACCTCCGCTGCCTCCTTGTTTAGAGGATCCTCAGGGTTCGGCTCCTACAAGAGGATTGATAATGTTAGACCCAATGTTAAAACCAATGTTAGACACTGAATACACACACACACACACACACACACACACACACACACACACACACACACACAGGTCAGGCTCAGCGATCACATTTATTTACATTGAAATATTTCAAAGAGCTCTCTTTTTTACCAGCATCTAAATAAGAAAGGTAAATGTGAAAGGAGGAACAGTGAGGAGGAGGAGGAGGGGGGAGGGGGGTGGATAAGAAGGAGGAGGAGGTTGGAGAAAGAAAGCAAAAGGTCCAGAAATCTATTTATCTAATCAGCTGTAAGGGCTGTCCTTAACGTCATTTCAAGAACGACAGCAAGACACCCAAGAAGCGGCAGACATTTTTCTATCACGTGGTTGGTGAGGTTGTCGTGTCGCGGCAGGTAAGCGGATGTATTTGTTCTGTTGTGCAGCCTTATGTCTACATCAACTAATACAGCACGCAGACTCGACTTCAGCGAGGAACACAGCGAGCCGTACAGTTCTTTTTCATGGTCGCACTTGAAATTAGATCATAGAGAGAGGCGCTAAATCTGATTGGACAAAATCGGTGTCTGTCCTGGATCAAGTTAAAAACTGCAGTGCCAGGAACAAGAGCAACACGAAGGAATCAGATCTTGCGCCAAAAGCCGGCTAGAAAGGAAGAGGGAGGAGAGAAGAGGAAATAGAAAGAGTGGAAGAAGGGGAAAAGGAGGAAGAGAAAGTGGCAGAAAAAGAAGAAAGAAGCAGGTTTTGAATAAGGAATCCCCCCAGCCCACAGAATGGTACAGTCCACTTACTAAGAACAGGTACTGTAGTCCATATATGATGGAGTTAATTGTCAGCACAGGCTTCCAGTCTTCTCTAAAACACACACACACACACACACACACACACACACACACACACACACGTCAGAGACGGTCCTTCTACAGTGTGTGTGATTAATTCAGTAACACACACAGTGGGTGAACAGTACCTCAGTATGTTTAAACACACGTTGCCCTCCAGGTCAATGTTGGGGTGATACACCATCGTTTCACACTTCACTTTAGGAGGGTCATGAGGGTAACCTTGTCCTACCTGTCACACACACACACACAAAATAAGACAACACACATTTACACAACATGCAAAACGCACAATACTGAGGCATGTCCACTCCAGGTAAAGTTTGGTAATACAGCATCCTCCTGTGTGTGTGTGTGTGTGTCACTTACTTTAAAGCTAAAAACAAACTTTCCTCCTTTGTAGAAGCCCTGAAAAATAAAACACAGTCAATGCCCCAGAATAAAGGGGTGAGTTGTGTGAGATTAGACTGCTGTGTGAGATTGGACAGTCGTCTCCCTGTCTGCTCTCTGTCTTTACCTGTCTCTCTTCCTGCCTGTCCCACTCTCAATAAATTAACTTAAATTAACTATACTGCCCAGGCAGCTAATAATTAGTGTAAGTGAGACCCATTCTTCACACCCCTCGCCCCACCCCTCGCCCCATCCCAGTGGTTCTGAAGTGTGGTGTGAGACAGAGGTGTAGAACAGCTGTGAGACCTCATCTGGTGAAATGATGAGTTTAAAGTTCAGTAGATCATCCTGATCTGGGAAAACAATCTCACACGTCTTTGGGAGATTCAGCTCGTTGATGTCTGAGAGAAAGAGAAAGAGAGAGAGAGAGAGAGAGAGACGTTATAATAAACCATTCCTTATTAAGAAATTAAAGTGTACTTATGCCTTGTCTCACTGTCTCGTTTCCTTTTACACCATCTTCTAATTTCATCCAATCATCATTATCACATGGGACCTCCATCAACTCAAACTGGTTACAATTAATTACTCATTTTTATTTCTCCATGTCAGTTTCTCTCCCAAGTAACTGAAGATAGCATCAGCATCTGTACATATAAACACATCAGAAGCACACAGACACAGAATCATAAGGAAGGAGACACAAATGAACTCCCATGAAGGACACTGAAAGACCCTCACAAGAAAGAACTGCTTGTCCAAGAGCAGCTAAATAAAGCCAGAGTTAGGTGGACAGGTAATCTGCAGTCTTGTGAAGAAACACTGTCTGGTCAGATTAAATAAAACGTATACTGTTTAGCTGTAAAGATCAGTGGAGGAAACAGGGCTCTGGGTTATATAGAAATGATCACCATTCTAACTGTGAAGCACGGTGGTGGCAGCATTGTGTTAAGGGGAGGAGGTGAAGGTGCATTTTAGAAAACAGACAGCAGAGAGGAGAATTATCCAGACCTACAGAAGAAATCTGAGAACATTAAACCTGGCTCATAACTGGCTCTACTAACAGGATATTAAAAACAAAGTGCGTGTAGTGGAGTAATGGCCACAAAGCCCGGTCCTGAATCCCACAGGACATCTGTGGACTGGTCTGAAAAAGTGTGAGGAGGCCCATAAACCTGACCTGACTAAGCTAGTGTCAGGAGGAATGGGCAATTTCAGCAGACTACTGCGAGAAGCCTGAGGTGAAGACTCTGATTCAGGTTTAAGCTATTAAAAAGCAGCAACACCAAATATTAACAAAGTGTATTTAAACGCCTGACCCTCGGAAAAACTGATCCACAAAATTAAAGCTGAACTGAATTCTCAGTTATTACTGAGAACAGAGCTGATCTGGAAATGAAGTGGAGATGCTGACTGACAGAGGAAACGCACAGCACCATGTGTGTGGAGTCTTTAGTCTGTAATCCTTCACCTCTGCTCTGTGTGTTTACTTCCATTCTAAGTCACAGAGTCAGCAGTGTGTGTTTATGTTGAATCTCAATGGGAGTTCATTTGGTTTCACATTGAAGATCATTATTCAAATCAGGGGTGTGTAGAGAGAGAAATTCACAGCAGCGCAGAGAGCGCAGAACACAGAGAGCACAGAGAACATGGAGTCAGTGCTAACCAAACAATTACATCATTCTATAACATTTCTGCAGTACTACAGCTCTGTGCTTTGGCTCATCACATCAGCACAAAATCTACAAAAACCCAAAACACACTGAGTCACTTAATTCAGTGAGTCGATTCAGAATCATTTACTCACTAGAAGATCACCTCGCTGCTGGACCTGAGTGTGTTCTCACCCAAGTGCGGAACCGACCCCGAGTGTGTTCTCACCCGAGTGCGGAACCGACCCCGAGTGTGTTCTCACCCGAGTGCGGAACCGACCCCGAGTGTGTTCTCACCCGAGTGTGGAACCGACCCCGAGTGTGTTCTCACCCGAGTGTGTTGTATTCAGACACACAGAACACTGATGCTGAACTGAAAGTGGTGTATAATCCAGAGTTCAGCAGTGAGATGAGATAAACCTGATTAAAACATTTCATTTAATTATAAAAATGTTCAGAAATGAAATTTAATCCATATATCAACATTCCCATTAAATTAACTGTAAACCTGAGACATTGTTTATCACTAACACAATAACAGTCTCCAGGACGAAATTAGCATAATAACACGTAGCTAACTTTTAACTACAGAAATAAATGATAAAATCTCTTTAATATCAAATAAATAAGAGTAGAGAAAGTCTCGCCTTATTATTTTACTGAATCTTCTAAATGACAAATTAATAAATCTTTAAAATAACAATAAACAAAACAAACAAGAACAGTTTCTTAGCAAGACACTTCTGTCAGGAAACAGACTGTTAGCATAGCATAGCTCCGTGTTTTATAAAAGCAGTTTGTTTCACATTTCTGAGTCCCTCATTATTTACATCAGTTTTATAAAAATCTTTAACAGTTAAAACAGGTCCTGAGGTGATCCGTTACTTTGATTTACTGACTGATTAGCCGGTCTGAGTGCTAACGGCTAGTTTCACTCAGCTAGCTTTAGCTTCGCTACGACGTTTGGACTGTGTGTATGAGTCCGTGATAAATCAGTATAGAGCATTAACACTGGAGTATTAACAGAGGGCTGAAGATGACCTGTGTGTGGAGTGTGGAATAATACCGTGTCACTCCAGAAATAATCAACACTAGCGCACACACCGGGCTGGGACTAACTTAGCTAGCCGGGTTAGCACTGATGCTAAGGCTAGCGTACCTTTCTGTATCCGCAGCTGGGCCGCGCTGGCCTTCTTTACCCCGGTCCCGGTTCTGTTAGTCCCCGCGGACTCCTCATCTTTCTTCTGCTGCTTTAAAGAGAACAGTTTAATCATGGCTCCGAGTGTGAGTGTGTGTGTGTGTGTGTGTGTGTGCGTGTGTGTGTGTGTGAGAGAGAGAGAGAGTGAGAGAGTGTGTGTTCTCCTCCCAGCACAGTGCTAACGCTAACGCTAAGGCTAATCTCTCTCTCTCTCTCTCTGTGTGTGTGTGTGTGTGTGTGTGTGTGTGAGAGAGAGAGAGACAGAGCCCCAAGACACACTGTCTGTTACTATATCATTTATTATTATTATTATTATTATTATTATTATTATTGTTGTATTATCTATAAAACACATTCACAGTAAGATGAGGGAGTGAAGGAGTGACTGAACAAGGGAGTGAGTAAGATGAGGGTGTGAGTGAGTGAGGTAGTGAGTGAGTAAGTGAGGGTGTGAGTGAGTGAGGTAGTGAGTGAGTAAGTGAGGGTGTGAGTAAGTGAGGTAGTGAGTGAGTAAGATGAGGGTGTGAGTGAGTGAGGTAGTGAGTGAGTAAGTGAGGGTGTGAGTGAGTGAGGTAGTGAGT
>JAOVVF010000029.1:141869-156916 GCA_028565595.1 Duopalatinus emarginatus | reverse complement strand
CATCATCCAAGACACATGGAAGGCAAACATCCAGACTCTTCTCTGTTCTGGCACCAAGGTGGTAGAATGAACTTCCCTTGATGTCCTACAGCAGAGTCACTTTCTGTCTTCAAACGCCGGCTAAAAACTCACCTGTTCTGCAGAACTTAATTGAAAAAATAATGTTTGTGAACTGTTTTTGTCTCTTTTGTTCAGTTTTGTGACTATTTTGGTTATTGTCTTGTGTCTCTGCAGGTTGACTAGTGTAGAATGTTTTGGATGATTGATACTACATGACTCTTTTCTAGTAGGATTCTGAATCCTGATTTACCTTCACTAGTTTCAGATACTCCAAGAATTTAACTAAGCACTCTCCTGAGTCGCTCTGGATCAGGGCGTCTGCTAAATGCCATAAATGTAAATGAGTAAAAAGTACTGAAAGTAAACTGAAAAAAAGTACTAAGCCGATTTTGTGTGCGGTCATGTGACGGCTTGGCTCTGTTTAATTGGTGAGTCGAACGTCACTAGTGGCTACACTTGATTGGTGAGACGCAGTCATGTGCATCTAACGGAAGTCTCGACAAAACACAACAAAGAGATCGTGCATTGGACGGATCGCTAAATATAAGTAGTGAGCGGAATGTAGTTTAAAAAGTAGCTTTTCTTTACTAATATACTCGAGGAAAAATAAAAAGTCTGCAGCATTAAAACTACTCTTACATTATATCCAGAGATTAACTCAAGTAAGCACAACAGAGTTAATGTAGTGCGTTACTGCCCACATCTGAGGAAGAGATGGAAGACCAACATGAAGTGAGAGATATGAAATGAATATGAAGTTCTGACTTTAAGACTGTTCCACAAGGTTCTCAGTTATAGAAATAAATATTAGGAAATAAAAACTGATCTGAAACCCAAATGACTTCTGTGTTTCAGACAAACAGAACAGGGCCTGTGTTCCAATACTTCTGGTGTTATTATTGAAAATATAATCCAGTATTCTGTTGACTAATGTGTTCATGTTTCTTGATGATGTGGTTAAAGAAAGCCCTGTGGCTCTTTATGGGTACAACAGTTATTCTTCCACCTAGTGGTCAAACATGTGAACTGCAACGCATACTAATAGAGTTTCATTAGGGCACTAATCCCAGGGGCATTAAAGAGTGGGAAATGTCCTTATATCAGAAATGTCTGCAGTGTCCCAAACCGTGTCTGAGGGACTGCAGATCAACTTGTCTCTCCTCACCACTGCTGAATGTCAGGGTTAAACTTCACCTCACTTGGGAGGTTTTTATCAGATATATAAATAATTATATATTACTGACACTCCAGTGTTTTACAGTCAGTATGAAGTTGACCACTGGTTCACTGGGGACGTGTCCTAAACCACACCGAGTGTCCACATACACACTAAACCACAAAACCACCTACAGCTACCTGGAATTGCAAAACACTGATTTTGTAACTTGATTTATGAGTACAACACACACACACACACACACACACACACACACACACACACACACACGTACTGGTGTATCCAGTTAAACTCCCCTGGCTACTTTTGCAGTCCGCAGCCCAAACACACACAGACAGCATCAAGGAGGTAGACACCATCAAATCAGAAACCAACACACTCTCACTCACACACACTCACACTCACACTCTCACTCACACACACACTCACACACACTCACACACTCACTTTCACTCACACACACACTCACACACACTCACACACTCACACACACTCACACACTCACACACACTCACACACACTCACACTCTCACTCACACACGCTCACTCCTACACTTACTTACTTACACACACTCACACACTTACTCTCGCACACACACACACACACACACACACACGCTCACGCTCACTCCTACACTTATTTACTTACACACACTCACACACACACTCACACACTTACTCTCGCACACACACACACACACACGCTCACTCCCACACTTACTCTCACACACACACACACACACACACACACTCACTCACACACTTACTCTCGCACACACACTCACACACACTCATTCCTACACATACTTACACACACTCACTAACACACACACTCACACACACACACATTTGTGGATTTACAGGGGCAATCGAAACTTAGCCCAGACAAGAGCAGGTCCCATACAGGGGACAATAAACAAAACAGGTAAGTGAAAGTGTGTGTGTGTGTGTGTGTGTGTGTGTGTGTGTGTATGTTCAGTCACTGAGTTGTGTTCAGTTTATCAGACCAAACTCTGATTGTTCGGGAGTCTGATAGCTTGTGGAAAGAAGCTGTTCCACAGTCTGGATGCTCCGGTACCTTTTTCCAGACGGTAGGAGGGTGAAGAGTGTGTGTGAGGGGTGTCTGTGAGGGGTGTCTGTGAGGGGTGTGTGTGAGGGGTGTCTGTGAGGGGTTTGTGTGAGGGGTGTGTGTGAGGGGTGTCTGTGAGGGGTGTGTGTGAGGGGTGTCTGTGAGGGGTGTGTGTGAGGGGTGTGTGTGTGGTCATCCACAATGCACACACACACACACACACACACACAGTAAATACATATACACAATTACACACAGTTAACACACACAAACACAGTGTTAATCAGGTCTGTGATGTGAATCAGGTCTGTGGTGTTAATCAGGTATGTAGTGTTAATCAGATCTGTGGTGTTAATTGGGTCTGGGGTATGAATCAGGTCTGTGGTGTTAATCAGGTATGTGGAGTTAATCAGGTCTGTGATGTGAATCAGGTCTGTGGTATGAATCAGGTCTGTGATGTGAATCAGGTCTGTGGAGTTAATCAGGTCAGTGGTATGAATCAGGTCTGTGATGTTAATCAGATCTGTGGTGTTTATCAGGTCTGTGGTGTGAATCAGGTCAGTGGTATGAATCAGGTCTGTGATGTTAATCAGGCCTGTGGTGTTAATCAGGTCTGTGGTATGAATCAGGTCTGTGATGTTAATCAGGTCTGTGGTGTTAATCAGGTCTGTGGTGAGAATCAGGTCAGTGGTATGAATCAGGTCTGTGATGTTAATCAGGTCTGTGATGTTAATCAGATCTGTGGTGTTAATCAGGTCTGTGGTATGAATCCGGTCTGTGATGTTAATCAGGTCTGTGGTATGAATCAGGTCTGTGATGTTAATCAGATCTGTGTTGTTAATCAGGTCTGTGGAGTTAATCAGGACTGTTGTGTGAATCAGGTCTGTTGTGTGAATCAGGTCTGTGGTGTTAATCAGGTCTGTGGTGTTAATCAGGTATGTTGTGTGAATTAGGTCTGATGTGAATCAGGTCTGAGCTTAGTTCCGGTCATGAGATTAGTAAAGACAGTGATGAGTGTGCAGATCTGATGGTGTGTAGAGTTTAGCCGTACAGAGAGTTGTGATTTTTGTGTCTCTGTGAAACGTGTAGAACAGGTCAGACAGGATGAGGAGAATGAGATACACACTCACTGTCACACACACACACACACACACACACACACACACACACACACACACACACACAGAATTCACTCAAATTTATACACATGGTTTGTTTGTGAATTTTTAAATCCATGTTGTTATGTTAGAACGTTAGATCTTTATGTTCAGTCTGCATCTCTCTCAGTGTTCAGTGTTTTTATTAACACACACACACACACACACACACACACACACACACACACACACATTAACTTCTGAATCATTTACAACAACAGTGTAATCTTACCTGTTTACTGCTACAGTTTACTTCAACTGCAAAAAGGATTAACATTAATGATTAATGTACAAACGTGTGACTGTTATATACCACAGGTTATAATGGACCGAGCTGCAGTCATGTGTTTCACTCATCACTAAAACTAACCTGGTTATTACACAGTTATACCCTCACTGACCACTAAAACTAACCTGGTTATTACACAGTTATACCCTCACTGACCACTAAAACTAACCTGGTTATTATACCCTCACTGACCACTAAAACTAACCTGGTTATTACACAGTTATACCCTCACTGACCACTAAAACTTACCTGCTTATTAAGCTCTTACTCACTGTTTACTGCAGCTAACCTGTTATTTACAGACAAAAAATCAACCGTAGTACTGCAGACTTTATTTGTTTGTTTATTTATTTATTTACTTGTTTATTTATTTACATACACATGATGTCCATATAAGGACAGTGTTGTGTAATTCTTCAGCTGGTGCCTGTGTAAATAACTGAGTTGTTGTATTGTTTTTCCTCATGCAGGGTGTGTGATGGCTGAACTTGCACCTGATATGTTTTCTGAGCAGGAACTGACCTGTTCCATCTGTCTGGACCTATTCACTCAGCCAGTGTCCACACCATGTGGTCACAACTTCTGCCAGAGCTGCATCGGTGCTTACTGGGCCTCGAGCGCCGAGTGCACATGTCCTCTGTGTAAGCGGCCCTTTGATGGGCGGCCGGAGCTCAGCATCAACCGTGTGTTTGCTCACATCGCACAGAAGTACAAGGAGATGCACTACGGAGGGCCTCCTCCTGTCAAACCGCGCCAGAGGACCCCGGCTACACAAGGCACCAACATACCGGACATCCCGTGTGACGTGTGCACCGGCAGGAAGGAGCCAGCTGTCAGCTCGTGTCTCACCTGCATCGCCTCCTACTGTGAGACACACGTCCAGCCGCACCGCCATACACCGTTCTATGCCTCACACCGACTTCTGGACCCACATGAGGCTCTGCGAGGACGCACGTGTCCCGAACATGGACGGCTACTGGAGGTTTTCTGCCGCACTGACCAGCGTTGCATCTGCGCCATCTGTGTGCTGGAGGGACACCGGACTCACGCCACTGTGTCTGTGCAGACCGAGCGTGCCGTCAAACAGGTGAGTGCTGAAAGTCAGGGCAAACAATCAGGAGGTGCAGGGGGCGTGTTTTCATGAACATATATCTGCTAAGTGGGTGTGTCTTGAAGACCGTGGGCTTGAAGAACACAGATGGAACTACTGGAACATATGGAAATGAGACAAGCTTTGAGTGGGCGTGTCTTCAGTGGGTGTGTCTTTAACAGGCGTGTCTTCATTGAGCTTGTTTTTGGTGTGCTTTTCTTCAGTGGGCGTGTCTTCAGCAGAAAGAAACAAGAAATCCTGATGTTTTTCCAGTGTACTGTGTGTGTGTGTGTGTGTGTGTGTGTGTGTGTGTGTGTGTGTGTGAGAAATAATCTTCGTCTCTGCACAAAGCTCCACTTGTGTTTATGGAGAGTCAGCTCAGTGCTTTAACCTGGTTTGTTCTTCTGGTTTAACATCACTCACGGGCCGAGGTATTTCAGTAATGCTACGGTTCATATAAACAGGGCGTGACTTCATTTACAGACGCAGGATTGCAGACGTACCATGACTAATCATTAACACATTATCTGTGTTACACACAGACGCATCAGAATACACTGCAGCTTTAACATGGCAGCGCTGGAGAGTTGGTGATTAATCATCAGGTGTTGATTAGTTTTCTATAACAGCAGTTCTGACAGTAGTGTAGGTTTATATTCACCAATCCAGGAAACATTCAAACACATCTATCTAGAGCCTATATGAACACACCAGTCCAGAGACTGTATAAGCATGCCAATCCAGTGACCATGTAAGAGTCAAGATTCAAGACCCGATTGTGTGCACCAGACTGTATGCAAATTATTTGTTTAGTACTATTTTATATATCATTGATCAGGCAGCCGTGGCCTTGTGGTTAGGTAACTGGTCTCATGATGGGAAGGTTGTAGGTGAGGTCACATCCCTCTGTGTGCAAACACAATAGGCAAATAATTCACTTTTATCATCTTCAGGCAACTGATATTCTGATTATTCTGCCCTTTTGCCTGCTTTAACATTTTGTGGGGTTTTTTTTTTGGTTTTGTTTGTGTCTCTGTCTTCATCCATTCATTTACTTCTGTGTATTGGTACCACTGGAATTTCTTTTAGACTAAGTCCAGAAACGCTTTTCTTTATTCCACCAATCATTTTTTTCAATTATAAATAAAACAAATGAATCATATGCAGAAAGACTGAACGGCTAAAAGAAAAAAAATCACGTTATTGTTTTTATAGTAACTGATCATTTACAGGGACAGTTGACATGGTTTCGTTTTCAGTAATATGTAAAACGCCTGAAGGAGTCTCCAGTGTCAGCACAGATACAGACCTCCATTACCTATACCTCGTAGCTTCAGTGCTAAATTAGCAAACTTTGGACACTAAACACAGATCAGCTGATCTACAGTTTGAACCAGCAAAATATTCATCTGTATTTCTGTTGAATGCTACATGACTTCCTGTCTGTCTCTTGTAGAGGATGCTTGGGAAAACCGAACTGGACATCCAGACGTCCATCGAGAGACGAGGGCTGCGCCTCACAGAACTCAAACAGAGACTACAGTTCCTCCGTGTATGTCATGCTAACATTCATATTAGCATTAGAGTGGAATTTGCACTTACTTAAAGAGCTTCTGTGTTTTGTGTGTGTGTGTGTGTGTGTGTGTGTGTGTGTGTGTTCAGAACTACACCCAGGCCGAGCTTGCTGAGGTGGAGCAGGTCCTCTCTGATCTCACTCATTCGGTGGAGCGAATCCGCAGGGAGCTGGTGGGTGGGATCGAGGACAAGCGAGACTCTGTGATTGGCCAAGGGGAGAGAATAGTGTCCCAGTTGGAGGAGGAGCTAGGCAGGATGCAGGAGCGCAGGGCTCGACTTGAGGTTCAGGCCACATCAGAAGACCACATCAGCTTCCTGCAGGTACAGAGATGAAATGAAATGATATTTTTAAATTATAAGACCATGTATAGCTGCATATCTCATATTCTCTGCAAATAATTCTGGAATATAAAATAAATATTAAAAGAATTCTGTAACTGAACTGTATTTTTTTAAATAAAAAGTTGATGATTGTCCCACAGTTCAACTCCTACATACGTCTGCTGCAGTAGTTACAGTAGGGCAGTGATTAAGTAGAGGAAGATTATTTAATGTTGTGGTTTCTGGAGCAGAGCTTTGAGGAGGTGAACACTCCACATATAGACACCACTATACACGACACTGATCCTGATCTGGAGTTACACTTTAATCTCGGGGAGGTGAAGAACGCATTGGGAGAGATCCGGGAGAGACTGGACGACATCCACATGGGCGAAGTCCATTACAGACACTCCGGTAATACATTATTATTATTATTATTATTATTATTATTATTATTAGTAGTAGTAGTAGTAGTAGTAGTAGTATTAGTAAAATGAATAATTGTATTTTGATTGTTGTTGACAAAGTTAAATTTACAGAGACCTGTGAGGATACTGAATTATCAGTCGGCTAAAGGAAAAATATTTATAACAATAAATAACACAATACTTTTTATTATTTTAATGAAATATAATAAACCTTTATTTTTTTAGGTTCATGAATTGATTTTTAAGTTATACTCAGATGTTGGTTTAATGTTTAATGATGTTGGTACCTGATCTGCGTCTCCTGCCTGTTTTGCTCCATGCATCCTGTAAAATTCCAAAATAACTTACACACCCAATATAATCATACATTAACTCTGTGTATATGAACTCTGACACAGAATCAGGGACACTGTGATGCTGAAACATGTTTGGGTTTGTTAGTATTAGTATGTTATGGCTATTATGGTTGTCTAAATGTCCTCCATTTTGTTTCTTTGTAAAAATATGTTTAGGAGAATTTTCCTCTTACTTTCTGTACAGTGCAGTTTAAAACAATTAGAACATCATGTTTCATTAAAAAGGTTCATTTTCATATATTCTATAAATATATGTGTAATGACTAATTTTAAATAAAATTACAAAAATACATTCCATTTTTGAGCTGCAGTGGTAGAATATTAGTTAGTTACACTGGGAAGAGGCCCGTTAGGGGAAAGCACTCTCAACCAAAATAATACACTACACATCTTGGCGTATGTGTAATCGACTGCATTACATGTGATACTGGAAGTGACTTCTGTTTTCTGTCAAACACATTTTGACACATAGCGCTCCTTGTTCCTCATATCAACAAGCATCTCAGAGGAATAAGAGCAGTTTCACCTAGGATGTTTTCTGAATAACTCTCTTTTAGAGAACGCTGTAATGTACTGAGGAACACACTGAACATTGTTTCATTCAGTTTGCTTCATCCAACAGAATATTCGGGAACTCTTTCGAATGAATCTACCTGTACTTATAAATATTTTACTAGTTATAAAAATAGTTAATTATAGTTAGAAATAGTTATTTAGTTATAAGTGTCGTTATTTACAGCTATAAACGTATGTATTTAGAGTGTGGAGTTTAAAATGTAATATTTGTAAATGAGTGTGAGATGACAGAGGACATTCACACGTCACAGTGAGCATAGACTGTCATTAACATTATAATTACACACACACACACACACACACACACACACACACACCCCTCTTTTCACTCAGCAGGTAATCACCACACCTGCTGCTTGATGACTTAATTATCAAACCTGTGCAGACATGTTCCAGTAGAACAAACACACATATGTCACTAGATGTGCACTATCTAGTGCACTAGGTCCCAGTGTAGCCATGAAATCCCACAATGCACTGTAATGGGTAAACGTCCGAATGAAGGACCTTTACACTATAGTCTGATCCAGGACGTGTCCTAAACTCTCGTCATTTTTGCCATTTCAGGGTTGTGTGTCCAACAGTGTGTCTGACAAAGTCCTACTAGTCCTAGTTTACTCCTAACCATCGTTAGTTATTCTATAATGTGTTGTATCTGCTTGAGTTTAATCCAGATAGCCCAAATTACCTAAATAATCCTCTGCACAAATAATACAGTAATTATATGATTAATTTTGTAGCTAATCATATAATTAAGTGTTACAGTGAATTTTACATACAGTAGCACACTCAGCTAAAACAGGACAGAATACATAGGCATGCTAAACACACTTAGCATAGCTAAAATTACTTTTAATTAATTAGAAAACATTAATCAGAATGTCTTTAAGTCTCCTATCTTCCAATGCTAACTGACTAGCAGTGCTAAGTGGTATGGTTAATAATGCTAACGTCAGTTATCAAAACTATATGACATATATAGTATTCGATAGTTAATTTTTTGGTTATTAACTAACCAGAACCTAAACTGTGTCACAAGGTGTAAATAATCAATATCCTGGTATCTAAACCGTAAAAGTGGATTAGCATATGAGATTAGTTGAATAGAGGGCACAGGAGCACAAATAATCAGATAAGAGGTAAATGTTACGCTTCAGTTTCTGCTGCAAAATATCTTAATAAAAAAGTTGATGTGTTTTAGGACAATGCAAATCTCCTCTTTGTAGTAAAGCATTTTAATAAATGCTAGCATGTTAATAATGCTAAACCTGATTGTGGCTATCCTAAAAAACTACAGTGTTTATTCCTTAAACTGATATTTTGTACCGCACGTTTTGCAAATAACATATAATACAGATGCTTCAAATGTGAATAGTTTACAAATACACAGTAAAACTATGATGTAAATGTTTTATAGTTTATAGTTTAATTATGAGGTAAATGTTTTATAGCTAATAGTTTTATTATGAGGTAAATATTTTAGTTTATAGTTTAAATATGAGGTAAAAGTTTTATAGTTTAATTATTACATAATTGTTCTATAGTTTAATTAAGATGTATATGTTTATTCAGTAGAGTAAAAAGAAACCTCATAATATAAAACAGCTTTGTTATTTCTGCTTGTTATTCTGAAATCAGAACACTAATAGCAATCAATATCACGATTTAAAGAGCTGTGAATGTTAATTAAAATGTTAAATATGTCACTAATTGCTGTAAATTCACGATATGTAATCAAGCTTATAACCGTGTGATTGTGTCACAGTGTCGCTGGCCGAGTCAGAGAGCATGATGAGCATCAGGTCCAATAAGAAGAGAGACTTTTCACTGAAAGGTAAACGTTCTTCACATATATATTAAACACACACATTTACCCAGAAAATGTTGATTTATTCTCTATAACAGCGGCTCTGACAGTAGGAATTATATTATATTATATTATATTATATTATATTATATTATATTATATTAATACACTTTTTCTAATATGTTAGCGTTTCTACAGTAACAGATCATACACTAATTATATCATTCACTAATTTTATTATTATTATTATTGTTTTTTAGATCTGCGGAAGTTTAAATCAGGATCCAGTGAGTTTTTTTTTTCTCTATTATTGTTTTTAACTTTAATTTTTCTAAAAAAAAAAAAAAAGAAAGAAATTGATCATAAAGTGTGTACAAGAATCTGCTATACTGATCTCTGTCTCTACAGGTATCAAAAAGGCCAGAGCATACCTAGGTGAGTCTCATCATCTTCACATGTTTTTTTATGTGTGTTGTGTAAAAAAAAGCAAAAAAGAAATGTGCTAAAAGACACAAGGCAAGTGTTCCTGTTGTAGAAATACAGTGACAGACCTCACTCCCTCACTATTAAACTCATTATGATCGCATACGGATTGCCTAGTGCGACTGCAGTGTTACAGTGTGTTACAGTCAGACATTGTGTTTCAGTCAGTTGCAGTGTAACATGTAGTGGGTTTCACTGTGAAACTGTATGGCAGTTACAGTGTGTACAGTGTGTTATAATAAGTTAGGACGTTATATTGTCCTAAAGCAAGTTACAGTGTCACAGTGTATTACAGTTACTTACAGTGTGTTACAGTATGATGGTGTGTTACAGGTCACACTGAGTTAGTGTTTTGTTAGATTGTGTGTCTGGCCATGCTGATGATTTGTGATTTCCATACAGAGGACGTGTCCTTAAACCCCGTGACAGCGTATCCCTTCCTCATCCTCTCAGAAGACAGGAAGCAGCTGAAGCGTGGAGAGAAGCTGCAGTTTTTCAGAAACAGCACTCACAGGTTTGACGTCTGGAGCTGCATTACAGCTAAAGAGGGATATGAAACAGGACGCCATTACTGGGAGGTACACAAACTACACACACACACACACACACACACACACTTGTTTTATCACAGTGGTTGTACATATAATTCAGTGTGTGTGTGTGTGTGTGTGTGTGTGTAGGTGAATGTTGGTGATAATAAAGACTGGAAAGTTGGTGTAGTCAGAGACTCTGCCCAGAGAAAAGGTCTGTTTGATATGAGCCCCAGCAATGGCTACTTTGTTCTGTGGTGGAGCAGCAATCATCTGCGAGCACTCACAACTCCACCCCTGACCAAGGTGAAGATGAGTGGCCGACTCCGTTACCTGGGTGTGTACCTGGACTGTGAAGAAGGGCTCGTGATTTTCTACAATGCCAAGACAGGCTCTGAGATTTACTCATTCACTATGGAGGGAGCCTTCAGTGAGAGGATGTTCCCTCTGTTCGGGACATCCGATAAGGAAGTACCGCTGATAATACCTGTTACTACAACAATTCCTGAGTGAGGGAACAAGGGGAAAACTGAACGAGGGAACAAGGGGGAATAGAGTGAGGGAACAAGGTGGAAATGGAGTGAGGGAACAAGGGGGAAACGGAGTGAGGGAACAAGGGGGAAACGGAGTGAGGGAACAAGGGGGAAATGGAGTGAGGGAACAAGGGGGAAACTGAGTGAGGGAACAAGGGGAAATGGAGTGAGGGAACAAGGGGGAAACTGAGTGAGGGAACAAGGGGAAAACTGAACAAGGGAACAAGGGGGAAATGGAGTGAGGGAACAAGGGGGAAATGGAGTGAGGGAACAAGGGGGAAATGGAGTGAGGGAACAAGGGGGAAACTGAGGATATAATGAGGATAAAAGTGAAAGGGAAAAGTACAAACACATCTGAAAGTCTTTGACAGGGTAACACACACAACAACAACAACAACAACAACAAAGAGATGTAAAAAGGTAGAAAATTAATCAATTAAATAATTGTACATTAAAGTAGAAAACAACTAAGTGAATAAAAAGTCTTAACATTTTACAATTTATACAATAGAAATATAAATGTTTAAAAATCCGGAGAGAGTGTGGAGTGTGTAAAATGATCACAACCTTAAATAATATTAACACAGCAAACCCACTGCCAGGTGAAGGCAATAACATCATCTCATAGTGACACCTGTTAAAGAGTGGGATACATTATACAGAAAGTGAGCGGTCAGTTCTCAAAGTTAATGTGTTGGAAGCAGGAAAAATGGGCAAGTGTAAGAATTTGAGTGACTTTGACAAGAACCGAATTGTGACGTCTAGACGTCTGGGTCAGATCATCTCCAACGCTGCAGGTCATGTGGGTTGTGTCCCAGTATACAGTGGTTAATACCTACCAAAGGTGGTCCAGAGAAGGACAACCAGTGACCCATTGACAGGGACATGGAGACCGAGACTCACTGATGTGTATCTGAGGTCGAAGACCAGACTGTCTGGTCTGATCACACAGAAGATTCACAGAAGGATCTGGTACTGATGTCTTGGTGTCAGATACACAGAACACCTTCAAAGGCAGATGGTGTTAATGTTATGGCTGATCAGTGTAGCTGTGCATGTTTGTGTATGTGTGTGCTGATGAGGTGGATGGTGATAAATAAATAAATAACTGATATACAGAATGAGATATTTAAGAGAGTTGGATATTATTGGATGAGATGTGAGACTGAGACTAAAAGGTTAAAGGGGTGAAACTGACTGATGAAGACCAACAGAAGAAACTGAGCTGATTTCATCCTCAAATCTGTTTATATAATCAGTCACCTGACTTGAGCCGAGAGTTTATTCATCATACAGTGTTACACATCTTTCAATGATAAACAGGTAAACAGAGCACTTCTGAAAAGACAGTGTAGAGCTCTGGGCAGCATTAGATGGACTGAACAGGCACAGGACATCTTAACTGAGCTGACTTCTTCTCAACCTACCAAATCTCAGTGTGGCAGTAAACATCACACTGCTCAGCGTTCAGAATTCCCTGATTCTCCAACCACACCAGGAATACATGAGTGACCCAGCTTCTGTCCTCCACTGAAATCCGTTTCACACCCAGTATTCCCCATTCACTCATTTATACACTGTATCACTTCAGAGCTACGGAGATTTCAGCTGCACCATCTGAAGAAGCAGATGTAGAGGACAGTGTCTGGTGATGGTGTATGAGGAGCACAAGTCCATCGTGATCCAGATTCAGCACGGCTGCACACTGATACTCAATTCCATCATCCTAACCGTCAGGTTCACTGTCTTGTTCACACTCTGTATCTCATTTTCCAAGTCTGGGAACGACGCTTTATTAAATTTTGCTTTCGTTGTTAACCAGCGTTAACACTTTATACTGCATTAACTCTTTATACAGCACTGTTTATGCTCTTTATACAGCGTTGGTAACTAATTGTTCCTGACGTAATTTTTTTTTTTCAGAAAATAAACACAAACTCTCTCGGAGTCAAAAAAGGTTTTATTAAAAGTTGAAATTGGTTTTCTTTGTGTGTGTGTGTGTGTGTGTGTGTGGTTTACATCCTCAGAAGTCTTTATAATGCAGCAGCCTGAACACAGAGAAATAAAGATCTGTTAGTCAGTAACCCAGAACAAGCACCAACTCTCACTCCCTACATAGTGCACACTAATTAGCAAGTGAAAATAGATTAGCTACATGTCAGCTAATACAAATCCACATTTCACTATTAATAATAATAATACTTACATACACCTAAGACTGCCTGTGTGTGTGTGTGTGTGTGTGTGTGTGTGTGTACCTGAAGAGGAGAGCCTGTCCTTTATCATTGGCGATGGAGCAGAAGCCGCTGTGAGGTGAGAAGTCGATGCAGTGAGGTCTGTAGATGGTTTTTTTGCGGAACAGCGGGAAGTTGGAGAAAACGGTGAAACTGGGGATGTGGACCTACACACACACACACACACGCGCACACACACACACACGCGCACACACACACACGCGCACACACGCGCACACAGTTACACACCAGCCTCACTATATACGCTCACCACACAAAATAGAATACTACAAACAGACCCACTTCAATAATCACACACACTTTAATACACACTCAGAAATCAGATCCACCTGACAGTGTGTATTCATTCAGATCCTCTCACTTGCCAAAACTGTCTGTGAACTGTGAACATTCCCCTTAAAAATCTACTTAAGTAGACTTTATTCAGACAGACCTTATAATAGTAATAAAATATTTCTATTAAAAACATTCAGAGGGTCGTATGGAAAGAATCATCACCAAAAGGAATCATTTGGAATGAAATCACGCTGAATCATGAGACACCGTACGACTCCTGCCCTGATTTACAATCACATAACACCACCAGTCGAATCACAGAGGCGTGTCCCTCACCAGGCGTGTAGCTTCGTCCTCTGCACGTGAGCCGATGGCTAAGATCTCAGACGTGGGGTTGAACCGGAGGGACGTGGCGGCTGTCAGCAGATTCATCACACACTTCAGAGGTTTAGGAGAGGAACTGTTCACACACTCCTTCTGAGAATATATATTCACCACACCAGACTGGGAGCTGACACACACACACACACACAACATCACATCACATCATGACTACAAATCACAACAGTCACACCTGGCAAAACCAGTAACATCAGATTTTTAAAAAAAAAAGGAGCGGGAGAACAGTATCACTGAACATCCGTCTTCAGTATCATTATTCATTTACTATACATATCTCATATGACTTTAATTAATGTGTGTGTGTGTGTGTTAAATGTCAGACTTACCCACAGGCCAAGTATCGATCGTCTTTGGACACAGTGAGAGACGTCGCAGTCACACAGCCATCATCTGCAAACCTGTTCACACACTTACTGCTCCTCACATCCCAGATAAACACCTCACCATCCTCTGAAACACACACCAAAGAATTATTTTAATATTAATAAACACACACACACACACACACACACACACAAACAAAGAGAAATCAGTGCCAAATTGAAAAGAAATCACTGCACTGGCACAATGTGAAATACAACACACGATTAGTGTACAGTAGTGCGTATACTGTATAGCATTAGTGTACAGTAGTGCGTATACTGTATAGCATTAGTGTACAGT
>JAOVVF010000029.1:99525-114921 GCA_028565595.1 Duopalatinus emarginatus | reverse complement strand
GAGAACCATGGTGTGGAGCCCAGGTGTTTCTGTTTGAGACTGATCTGAGACGGAGTGGTTTTATTTAGTTGGAACCCAAACTTCCCTTTTACTTGGTATTTCACCATCCTGACCTCTGAAGAATCTTCATGTAGAAGCATGTGGTGATCTGGTAGTTCTAGGACAGTCCTGTAGTTACCTCATTCTCAGTATTTAATGTATATGGACCATATGGACCAGTTCTGTATTTCTACAGGATGACAAGCGGCTGTGGTAGAAAACACGATTGATGGACATCCCCCACCACCACCACCACCACCACCACCACAGCCCCTCCTAATTTAGACTGTCCAATTCCCATTGATCAAATGCTTCTCTCCCATCATACTACAGCTACCAACCAGGGTAAGTGAAGGCCATCACGTGTCAGGGTGTGGCGTAACACTCTCCGCCCACTTCCGTTTGCATGAGCTCAGACTCCCGTGATTGGTTAGGGTCACTATGATTAACAGGGGAGAGAAAGTGCGCCGGCCTTAGTTCTCTGCGATCGTGGCCAATCCCGCTCTGGACTCCTGGTTACAGGTGGCTGTAACATCACTCAGAGAGAGCAACATCAGAGTCTTACGTAGGCCTAGCTGGGGGTCAGCGAGAACACAGGATGCACTCGTTATAAAGGACACGCCCCTGATCACGGCTCACTAACAAGTGCTAATCACATTTTATACTGTACACAGCTTTACTACAAATCTCCAGATCTATGAGACATTGATGGTGACTGAATGGCAACAAGTACTGTTGCCCCAATATACTAATAATTTTAATGGATATAAGTGCATCAGTCAAGATCACTCATCACTACTGAGAGAGCACTGGGTTAAGTACCAGAACCACCAGATTCTGTCCTCTGGAAATGGAAACCTCTCTATTCATAATAAAATAAGAGAAAAGACTCCAACCTCTCCGGATATACTTCATCAGTGTATAATTATTCATAAACATGGCATTAACATCCACTGCTCAATTAAACACGCAGCTAAAACCCCAGGCTGACAGACAGCAGATGCTGAGTAACTTCCTCTTCAACTGTACAAGGCAGAGAACCTGAAGCTACCTCCAGATTCCTGTATGCCCAGGTATAAGTTACACAGAACACACACACAAACACACTCCACGATGCCATGTGACATTTTCCTACCACATTAATGTGAACACTGCCGACAAAGAAACCAGAAGCATCCCTTTTACTGCAGAAACCAATGTAGAGAGGGTGGAGTCAGGCCTGCTCAAGCTCCTCCCACTTAGACTATAACCAAGTCCAGTGGGTAGAATATCAGTGTTTCAGGACCAGTTTTTAACAGTACATGTGTTCAGTGTTGTATAGTTTATGTTGTATAGTGTTTTGTGCTGTGTATAGGTGAAGATGGATCAGGTCCAGACGTTGGGCTCTGGGTTCTCCGTCTCTCTCTCTCAGTAGGAGGGATTCAGTCTACATTTAACATGTCATATGTATGTTATACAAAGGGCAGAAATGGTCTTGTTCCAGTCACACACACATGCAGTCAATCACTTCATTTTCAGCTATTTATTTTTCATTACTTGAGAGCGTTAAGGTTATAATCCAAACGAGTTTTCTGTTAGGAAATGAATTATCAAAATGTAGTTTTAAAAAAAGTGTATAGTCAGCAGTACATATATATAACGCATGAAAACTGGGAAAACAAAAAGTAAGGTTAAACACAAAGTGGAAATCTAATATTCAAAAATCTTTCCCAAATCAACGCACCTACATCTGTTACATTAGTTCAGCTTTTTTTCCCCACCTAATTTCAGGTTATAGGAACATATATTTATATACACACACATTATTAACTGTGCTCTTTTATATAATGGACTTGGTAATACCAGTGCTTCCTGGTAAATAAAGAGGAAATGAAAAAAAACCTAATAAATACAAGGGATTAAAAAAAAAAAGGAAAAAAGCAAACGATTGCCCAAGTGATTGTAATATTCACAAAAAAAAACATCCCTTAAAAGTGTGAAACAGAGGCACATCCATGTTTTTTTTCCCCAGGGGAAACAACTGTCACAAGGACGGAGTAACAATACAGTGACACTCAATTGGGAGAAACACACAGTATTACAGCTCCCCAACTATTGTACAAGGGAAAGAGGGTGATTTGAGACACAGCCCAATCACATTAAAAGCATAAAACTCAGGAGAGAACTGCAATTAGTCACAAGAACCAATGTTCTTTAGGAGTCCTGACATCCACGACTCCTTAGTCACATACTGAAAATAAAAAAATAAAAAAATAAATGTGTAGAGGAGGGAGATTTCCTAAAAACTAGCATTATAGGGGTTAATATAAATAAAAACGCATACTACAGTGATGATTTTATATAAAAAAAAAAAAGTGTTCCTGTAAATAATACAGTCTGAAATACAATACAATACAAGGTAAAACCAAAATGCCAGTACAAGCCTATCAATATACACGTTGCTTTTTTTGTTTTCTTTTTTGTTTTTGAATTCTTTCCAAAAAGCACAACCTATCAGTTTCTATACACTAGCTAATCAGGCGCGGCATTTTTCTTTTTTTCTTTTTAAACAAGGGTTCTTTAAAATTACAATGCGCAACAGAAAGCAAACCGCAATTCCGTCATCTGCAGAATAATATTTAATAATAGTAATAATTAATAATAATAAGGTTTGAAGCTCGTCGTCACATACAAGTTAGAAAAATCAGAACGTCAGAAGGGAGGAACTGAAAACACACACCCTTTTGAGAGTTCTACACAACATGGTGACTGCAGTCAGTTTTCAAATATGACCCTATAATGCGGTCCGATCTAAAACCTACACGTACATCAATCTTACAATGTGTATTTTACACGCATTTGTTTTACCAGGAAGTCGAGTGCGAGCGAAACGTTTTTGTAACACAGACTCGGTGCGGATGTTGCAGAGGATGAAGGCGTGGCTAATGACTTCTAAACTTCATTTCTTTTCTGAATATTTAAGGAAAATGATTGATCTAATTACTGCGGTGTCAATAACACGACACAGATCTGACCTAAAACCTGCAAAAAAAAAAACTGGTGATCTATGAAGCGGTCCTGGATTATAACTTTGTTGTTTTTTTTTTTTTAATTGGAAGAGCGTTGCAGTAAGATCTTTACACTGGTCGTTAGCCATATGTCGATGTTCTGTAATTAACAATATTTGTGCGTACATGAGACATTACTGATAGTTCATTTCTCTGTGCTCAACAAAAAAAAAAAAAAAACAGGCCACGCCCCTACACCAGATCCAGGTAAGTTTGGTTTAAGGTGAATATTGTGTATACTTCACCTTGTCTGTACTATTGCTGTAATACTTTAATAATCAAAAGAAATGTAAATATTGTGATTATCAGTCGACACATGCCTACACCAGTTGTAAAGATCAGATCAGTCGCTTCGGTTTCCTGAATGTATATAATGTGAGTGAAGAGGTGATTTAAAACAACTTCGGTCTTTCACTACTGAATGGAAATGAATGGGTTTGTCCTCTAAAACCTAAACAACCTGCTCATCTGAAAAAAACAGCCCCTCCCCCCACAAAGCTACGGTATCTAGAAATGACTTTTTGGCACCTCCAGAAACCTTGTCACTGTTCTCCAATAATAAAGTTCCTGTTTCCCAGGTGTATTTAAATTATATAAAAGGTCCAGTTGGCATGGCCAGGAAACCTGACGTGCCCATGGGGGTGCTGCTGTTATGGGACCAGTGGACTTTTTGGTGATGTCGCAGGTTTGACTTACTGGAGAATCGTTTGTCACACTGCTGGCACGAGAAAGGTTTTTCCTTGGTGTGTATGCGTCGGTGGCACACGAGCTGCGTCGAAACTCGGAAGGCTTTCCCGCAGTCAGAGCACTGATAGCGCTTCGGCTCGGTGTGTATGCGGCGGTGGTTTTTGTACGCCATCAGGTTGGAGAATTCTTTCTGACAGGGGCTGCAGTAGTAGGTGCCAGACTTGTGGCTGTTTTTGTGATTGAGCAGGGAGCTGGCGTGACGGTACCCACGCCCACACTGATCGCAAACGTGTGACTTGCGGCTTGCATCGTTGCGGCTGCGCTGTGGTGGATTTTGGTGACAGGCCTGCATCAAGGTCAGGTCGAGCCCAGAACTCCACCCGAGTTCAGAACTGCCGCCAGAGGAACCTTCTGGATTCTGCTGGTGGGAGTAGTGTGAGGATATCTGGGCTCGTCCGTGGTGCATCTGTAGGTGCAGTCTGAAGCTGGTCTGGCTTGGAAACGTGCGCTGACACTGCGTGCAAGCGAATTCGCGGTCTTTCTGGTGAAGCCGGCGGTGGTTCTGAAGCTGAGAAAAGACGCGGAAGGCCTTGCCGCACTCCGGGCAGCGATGCCGCCGCAACTCCGAATGGATCCGGCGGTGATTTTTCAGAGCGAGCAGGTTGGGGTAGGTCTTGAGGCACACGGCGCAGGTGTAGATGCCGACGGTGTGTGTGTTTTTGTGGTTCAGCAGAGAGCTGGCGTAACGGTATGAGCGGCCGCACTGCTCACATCTGTGGAGAAAAGAAGAGAGAACCATAAATCTCCCAGTCTGTCTTTTAAACGCTTATTTGATTATAGTGTTCTAGTGTAATCTGTATGTACAATAACCTACAATAATTTAGTGCAAAGCTAAATTATGTATGTACAGGTATATGATCTTTAATCCAGCTGCCAAAAATATTAAATACATCTCAACTTCGACAACAGCAATAAATTTGGTAGATTTAATTACCAAGTTAATTTGAAATTAACATACTAAAATTTTAGTCTTATGTTTACAAGGCAGTCCTTTCAAAATTTAACTGAAAATCAATACCAACTCCTGTAGGACACAAACCTGATCATTACTATTTGCAAAAATATCTTTTTGTGTTAGTAAAACATGCTTTAGTAGGTGTGTTGGTGACAAAGACTTCCAAAAAGAAACATGGTCACATCAAACACCACATGTATAAGAAGTCCCATGACTGGGTCTGCTAGTCACTGAGGCGCTTACTGGGACCACCACATTTCATTTTATTTATTCATGTCTCAGGAGACACAGAATCAGGTAAAATTGTTTTAGCTCCCACAGTTATGAGCTAGTTACTTAAGAAAGAAAAAAACAAAAAAAATTAACAGTGCAAACATTTTGAAATTATATCAATTAAAAAACATCTTTACTGTAACACAAGACAAAGAATATCTAACTATTCAGTATACAGATTAAAATAATGGCAGCCTAATATTCTAGAGCATAATGCTAACTGAAAGTAAAGGGGTGGTGGGGTAACTTATCTGGTCTCCACTAATCATACTGTCCAAACTTCAGAAAAATCCGAATTCCGGCACGCGAATGGTCCCAAGGAAGCCGGATTGGAGATCATATACCTGTAATAGACACGTAGAGACCCGTGTGATCTTTACTAAGTTCACTTCAGAAATCAACGAACAACTAGACGTAAAAACTCACGTGAACCGGCACTCTTCTGCCCCTTCTCTCGAAGTGCTTGAAGTGTCCTTCCTCCTGTACTCGTTGCCTACCTGGTTGTCCCCGCAGCGGTGCCTGGCCAGCCCAGAGCGCCCCTGGAAGCTCTTCCCGCAGGTGGGGCATCCGAACCGAGCGTGTCCCTCCTCGTGGACCCTCTGATGGTTGCGCAGGAAGCGGGCCAGCCGGAAGGCTTTGCCGCAGGTGGAGCAGATGTGCCTCTTCTTCTGCGTGTGGATGCGCATGTGGTTGCGCAGCGCCATGTAGTTGGTGTAGGGCTTGTCACAGTAGGAGCAGCTGAAGTTGCCTGTCTTGTGCGTGTTCTTGTGGTTCAAAAGGCTGCTGGCATGCTTGTACGAGCAGCCGCAGAGGTCGCAGGTGAAAGGTCGCTCCTCGCGTTCTGGAGATCCCATGTCCCCAGGTTCCATGGTCAAGCTAGAGCTGTTGAGAGAGGCTGAGGAGGAAGGGAGCTGGGCACTGCAGTTATGCGAAGCAAGGTCAGAGGAGGATCTAAAACATTCAGAGCATCCGTTGCACATGTAGCTTGGAGGAGGAGGTGCCATTGGCGGCGGCACACTTGGACCCGGAAGGTCTTTGCAAAGTTGGTTGGAAGTGTGGGTGTCAAGCTGCCTCTGGTTCCTAAACCCACGTCCACAGTCTTGGCAACAGTACTTCTTGAGAGCAAAATGCATACGCAAGTGGTTCTTCATAGCTAGACGGTTGGGATAGGTGGAGTTGCAAACGTTGCAATGGTACTCGCCGATCTTGTGCAGGTTCTTGTGGTTGGCCAGACTGCCAGCATGACGGTAAGTGCGGCCACATTGATCGCAGGCGAAAGGGCGCCGCCCACTTCCATCATCCACTTGCTGGGCCCTCGCCCCGGCATACGGCTTCTTAAAACCTTGCGGTTGGCCATAATTGGGCATCATCTGGGAAGGGTTCTGCATTTTGGGGTCCCCCATTCTCATTGGCTGCATCTGAGAAGGTCCTCCCTGGTAACGTGATCCGTTATGCTGGTTCATGCTTTGGATGCGCTGATCTCGTCCTCCTGTTTTGGCTCGATGCTCTTCGTGCAAACGAAGATGGTTGATGAGTTGCTTTTGGATCTTGAAGGCTTTGCCACACTCCTCGCACTTGTGTCTGCAACACACAGAAAGAAAAAAAACACAAAACGAGAAATGGTGAGAGAAGAGCCATATTCTAAACATATGGTATAAAAAGAAAACAACAAAATCAACGCAGCACACAGCATGGGTATTTCCCGAATACAGAAACGACTACACAAGAGATCAAATGAGAAATGTTTTGCACACATATTCGGTTTGTGTGTGAGCTCGGGTGCGTGTGTGTGAGCTCGGGTGTGTGTGTGTGTGTGTGTGTGTTTGTGCACACGTGTGTGAGGAAGAAAAAGAGAGCGAGGGAGTGTTGCCCTCATCTATTTTTTTTAATGGAATGGGTTGTACACTTTTAACATTTCACAATTGGATTCAAATTGTATTTTTTTCTGTTTCAGTGATGGCCTGGATAATCACGAGTGGGGGAACTCAATACATACACAGTCAAAGTATGCAAAGAGAACTACACAGTTAGAGTATAATAGGGCACATGCAATGCTGGCTAACCTCTTTAAGTCAAAATGAGTCCTCTGGTGGTTCTTGAGGGCCAGCAGGTTGTAGTAGCGTTTTTGGCAGACAAGGCAGCGGAAGACCCCAGTCTTGTGCGATTTCTTGTGGTTCAGAAGCGAGCATGGATGCCTGTAACCTCTCCCGCACTGGTCACACCTATGTGGCCGATCGTCCGAGCTGGACATTTGCCGGTGGCCCACAGCGCTGCTGCTGGTCCCAGCACCACCACTCATCCCTTTAGCTCCGTTCAAGTCTTTGCTCAGCACTCCGCCTCTCCCCTTGCCTGGGCACAGGTGAGTGATCAGGTGATGGCGATCTGCAAAGAACATGCCACAGTCAACGCAAATGTGGTTCCTTCCATCCATTTTGCCATTAGCACTAGAGCTGCCGCCCCCCAAGCCCTGTCCAGAGCCACCTTGTTGAGGAGGTCCGTGGACCAACTGGTGATTAAGAAGGTCGTGTTTTTTACTGAAAGTCTGGCCACATATACTACAAACCAGCAGACTGGCTTGACTACCCTCTTGCCGCCTCCTCCACTCTTGCTCACCTACAGGTGAAAGGGAGGAGGAAGGTCCAGCACCTTGGTTAACGCCATGGCTGCGTAAGTGGCTACGGAGAGCCCGAAGACTTGCATAATGGTTCCCACAGACTGTGCACTGGTAGACTTCACCATCGTCATCTTTGTCGTTGATGCGCTTAGACTGGCCTCCCTGACTTCCTCTATACTGCTCTTGTCCACGTCGTTGGCGGGCACCTTCTTTGAGGCTTGAGCTGCTTGACGGCAAAGACGTACCACTTGAACTGTGAAAGCCCATGTTTCCCATGTAGCCATTGGACATGCTGCCCTGTTCAGCACATATGTTGCGGGCAGATTGGCGACTACTCTGCGAATGGCCAGAGTTGCCCTGAGCCAGCGAACCATCAAACCGGTCATGGAATTCCAGTGAATCAAGGCCGCTGCTATGGCCACCGTCTGGAACGAAATGGGAGGCATCACTCAGACTGCCAGAAAGTGAGATGGGAGTCGTTGTGCCATTCTCCTGATCCTGAGAATGCACAAAACCTTGTTGGGAATCTAGGCCTGTCATGGGCTCGGAAGAGAGCCAGTCACCTTCTGAGCTCATACCCTGAGAGTTTGGGCGGGATTTGTGACTGCGGAGGTGGCTGTGGAGTGCTGCAAGGTGAGGATACTCCTTACAGCAAATGGTGCACTGGTACTGCCCCGTTTGATGACAGCGTTTGTGATTAACAAGACTTCCTGCATGCCGATAACTTTTTCCACACTCTTGACACTTGAACCTGCGATCTGCGTCATCAATAGACGAGGACTGCTGCTGCGATCTGGATTCCCCACTGGGTGAGGACACAGATGGCTGGGAGTTGGAGCCCAGGCCATCTGAATTTAGAATAGAGGGTCCCACTTGGGCATGTGGTGGGGGGTGAGATTCATGGGTCAAGTAGTGCAGTTTAAGACTTTCCACATCGGAATGTCCAGACCCACAGTACGCACATGTATAAATTGGATTGTTGAGAGGAGGACCTAGCATCTGATCATAACGTTTGTCAGGCAAAGGGGGAAGCGGAAGAGGGTCGCCAAGAGCTGGGGTGTACGGATTGACCGCTGGGGAACGGACAGTGCTGAGATTGTGTGGGACTATTCCTGGGAAACTACGTGACAGCCCCAATGACGACGATGCAGCATTATGCAACAAGACGTGCTCCTGAAAGTCACTCTTACTGGGTAAAGAAACCTGGCACAGGTGGCAAAAGCAGGCTGCCATGTCATCGTTTTGGGGGGCAGGGGGGCGTTGTTCGGAAGACGCTTCGGGCACGAGGCTTCCCATGGACATCCCGGGAGGCTTGAATTTGGAATGGGTGCGCTCATGGGCCCCGAGCGCTGCCAGATTGCTGAACTGCTTGTAACAGACGGTACACTTATAAGTGCCTTCCTGATGGGACTTCTTGTGGTTGACCAAGCTGCCGTGGTGCCGGTAGGTTCTGTCACACTGGTCACACTTGAACGGTCTGTCCCAAGCATCTTCGGACCCCAGAGACTTCTGCTTGTCGTGGTCATGGCCCGCCATCATGCTGCCGCTGCTGTTCAGGTGGCCCCGGTAACCTGTGTCAGAAAGATCTTGTGCTAAGCCATAATCCCTATCTTCATCAACACCATCCTCATTCTCCTCTTCAGCAAGTGCACTAGGAGACAGAGTGTGAATGCGGAGGTGGTTCTTCAGGGCTATTGCATTAGGTAGTGTTCTGGTACACACTGGGCACTGGAATGAACCCAGCTCGTGGGACTTTTTGTGCGACGCCAAGCTACTGGCATGCTTGAAAATTCGTCCACACTGTTCACATTCAAATCTGCCAATCGCTTCTTGGTGATAGTGGGCTTTCATATGCTCCAGAAGGTTAGGTGTACTTGGGCATATCATGTCGCATTCTTTGCAAGGAAAACCCTTGGCACGATTCATATCATGCATAGCCATGATGAGAAAATTGAAATGGAAGGGGAATATGTCCACATAAAATGATCCTCGAACATAGAAGAAAGGGGGGCAATGTGTGATGCTCAGCTCTCTGCTTCTGTGGTATCAGCCATTTTACCTGGGAGGCAGATTTTTCGCTCCAGTCAGCCTTTCAAATCCACTCGGATCCCGGCGGTTCAGAGAGCGTCTGGACAGATGCGGGGCGGCAGATGGGGGAGACTACGAAGACACAAAAGAAAAACAAGAGACATAAAAGATTCTAAGGAATTTACCCACACCTACAAACAGAGGTCCAAAGTATGAAGAAAGCTAAAAAAAAAACAAAAAACAACCACATTTAGATTTCAAGCAAAAACACATGATGATGTGTTGCATTTACACAATCTGATCACCATGCAGACATGATGTGGAACACAAACTCAATGAGCAATGTTTATTCTTCAGGCTTTGTACAGATATAGTACATGATACTATATACAATGCAAACTATAAATAAAACCAAAAACAAAGACAGTTCATGTCTAATATCTGACTCATGTCTAACAGACTCTAGTTATGAAACTGGTTATTTTGAACGGAGCTCAAGATGACGCAGGGATACACTGAAAGTGAACAGCTCGAGCACTTCTTTTATCTTCCTACTAAACTTTAAGGCTCTGACTGTTCCAGTGTGTGGATCTGGAGTCTGATGGGCATTAAAAAGTACATAGTGACACTTGACACCCACTCCAGTCGGCTGCCTGCCAGTGTCTGTTGTACATTGGATCACATTCCACATTCCAATTTCTGAAGGTCTAGGGGAGCCGATTTAGACCACCCGATGGCATAGGAGTCAACGAGAGTTATGCATTAAAAAAAAGTGTAGACATAAATTTATTTACCATTTATTCAAGGACAATCTTATCAATTAGCTGTCAAATAGATTACAGGATGTTCACTTTTGTGGTAGAAATTGGACACAGCAATATATAGACAGTCTCAGAGTTAATCAGAGTCGATTTGTTTATGAGTACAATGATGGAATTTACTAAAATCTTAGTAAAGTGCTAATTTATGTCATGTCAGATGTGAGATAAGTTCCCTGACTTATTGAAAATAATAAAATCTCTGCATCTACAGTATGTAATTGTAACACAACCTTACTAGACTAACAACAGACTAAACAGCAAAACATTTTTTTTTGCTTGTTGTATTTTAGAACTTTAATGGCAAAATATGCTAAAAACCGGCAGCTGTATTACATTTATCCTCAACACGCTCTGCAACCACTCTCTCCACATCAGGAATGTCCAAAGCGATACCAGAGTGATTAGGCACATGGTGTATTATTGTAACTTCTATAGTGAATTCTTTTGCTCCGTCGAGTGTGTTAAAGCACACACGTGCACAGCGAAACGCCAGATGGGTCCAGAGTCGCAAAATGATTACATTACACGGTCATCTGCGGGGGGGACTGGGAGGGGAGTGTATGTGCACTTTGCTTCTAGGTCACTGGATGTTTTTAATACATTAATTCGGTGGTAAATTTTGTTACCAGCTACGAGAGACTTGCTGATATTTTTCATTTCGCATCAGAGTAACAACTCGACTCAGTTTTACACTTCAGTATGGTTATTAACGCAGGGGTAAAACCCACACTGTGGCTGCAGATTGGTCATTGTACCTGAAGAGGAGGTCCTTATGTCTGTCCTTATGCTGCAGTGACCGTATTGTGAAACATCTGTGAAAAGAATATTGTGCAGTGAATATTGCAGCGTGTTTAATGGATTTTTGACTACATGTGTATAAATAATGTCACATCAGGAACTCAACCATAATTATATATGCCTTTAAAACTTTTTTATGCCTACATCTATTAATGACTATTTGACATTTAACATATGACAATCGTGTAAAGATTCTTATCATCAAACCATTTTTATTGTGTCGGTATAAATCATTTAAAAATTCTTATATTACTAAGAATAAAAAAAGGATGATATAAAAAAAATAGTCTATTTTTTGTCTTTGCATCTTATGCAAGCTGTTTATACTGCAAGGCACAATGTAATAAAAACTTAAACAATAACATTTTTTCATCACTGAACACAGTATATAATAAAGTCTGGGTTTAAGTTGTTTATGTTTACAAGAACCCAAAAGAGCGCACACTCTCTCTCTCTGTTTTAACAATTTATTCAGAATATGTTCTGCTATAATATATATTTATTGTGATGGATTTTTAACTCCATGTGTGGCCTGTTACATGCAGCTCAGCTAATGTGACAGGAGACACTCGTAGCTCTGTTCTGGAGACAGTGAACACGCCCACAGTCGAGGACAACACAGTAGAATAAAGTTCTAGTGAACATATGGAAGTTATACATCAGATCACACCTGGAGCGTCTGAGAACAAATAAAATGTTTAGACAACAAAATTGCATACTGGCGCTTTGTACATCACCGTTTAAACGGATTTACACAAACATCAGCGTTCAAATAAATAGTTTACTTTAGTGTCTAGATTTAAACAATTGATTTACAGACCAGATTTAAGTACAACGCATGAAGAAAACATATGTGATATATGAAATGTGTGGCGCTGACCTTTATCACTGATAATCACTGTAACCTAATGTTCACCAAGTTATCATCTATAAGAAGTCAGTCTAAAAAAATAAAATGATAAATTAGTACTAGTGTTGAACTTGTACTGTCTCGTGGTCACTCAGTCGAAATATCATTTTAAAATGATTTATTTACTAACCAAGCTTAAGGACTATAAATGTCAGCTAATGTACATGTGGAAGTTTGAAAAGAAGTGACAAAAACAAAACATGAACATGTGACTCCAAAACCAATAAACACACAGGATGATATAAATCCACTCAGTATGATGATTGTCAGGTGATAAATATTTTATTTTATATTAGTCACAGAGACCGACAACCTCATTACACACTGAAAAGGTATTTAAATTAAAGAGGAAACCTGTGTTATGACCTTCATCTGTCACATCTTCACATTTACTCAAACACCATTTCATCTGGAATATACAGCACAGCTCCGGCCCACGGGCTCCATCTCAAACCGCGGATACTCTCACTCACCGCTATGTCAAACTAGTACACTACACTACCTGCCGTCTCCATGGTGACCCGCGGGCCTGGGACCGCACTATCTTCACACCCTAGTCAGTGCAGTACTGCGCAGATTAGGATGGAACCCGTCTTATTTTTCCCCCCATTTTTCCCCCTATGAACGAATCGGGCAGCGTCAAAAGGCCGACATGCGCCCAAGAAAAATAACTACACGTACATATATATATATATGTATATATATATAAAACTTATTTTAATGATTTAACCCGAGTATAACACTGGTGTAGACGATTTACTTCAAACTTGAATTATGAAGACGCGGTTTATTTTCCCGCGGTTCTTTTATTGCCTGAGAAAAAAAAACATTAGCTGGTTCGGCTAAATTAGCTTAGCCAGATCAGTTGTAAATATATAAATATATATTAATATCAATGCTTCAACCAAGGTTAAATCGTCACTAATATTTTATTTTTAATTTATATTTTAATATCACAGGAAACGTGGTATTTCTTTTTTTTCTCGGACCCGCGCCCCGCTAGTTAGCCAGCTGGCTTTGTGGGTGTAGCTAGCATAGCGCTAACCAGCTAACTCTAGCTATGGTAGTTAGCATGCTAACACCCCCGCGATGTTGAGAAAAGAAAACGGACAACGCGGCAGAAAATTTCGCCAGCTAAGCATAAAACACAATACTAAGAATAGCGTCCTAACATAACACGGCTGATATTCCACTCAGCATCAGTGTCGTGTGAGGTAAATCCGCTAGGCTAACCTGGCTAAACGGCGCTAACTAGCTAGTTAGCTGTAGCTTTGAATCAACACAAAGCTCCGCGGCGGTGTGAGAGAGAGCCGTTATCTCACCGACTGAAACCATTGTTTTAAATAAAATAATAATAAATAAAACTCAGACTTACCCGACAGCAGGATAACCGATCAGGACGTATGTTGTTTGTTAATATGTGCGCGTGAATGATAAATTCATTCCCTCGCCATATTTTTATCCCGCTTCAGTGAAAGCGCTCGAGCGACGACGCCGTCTTTTTTTCCTCCGTAGCCCCGCTCAGCACACTTCCTGCAGGCTTCAATGGATTCTCAAGCGCCTTGCTTGGTTTCTTTTTTCCGCGCCCGTATCCGGGCAGATCCCGCCCTTCCGCGCTGTGACGTGTCCTCGTGCCGACTAACGATTGGCCAATTCTTCGTGCTCGCGCTCAGTTCGCTAATCACAGCGTGGCTTTTCTCTCGTGACGTGGCACGCGCTGGAGGCGGGGTTTATTTGACGGAATACGGGTGAGGAAAAACTAAACCGAGGCGGATGGATGGAGCCGAAGAGCGGACTCGCGTCACTCTGTAAACACACCAACCGACCTCCATCAAATCTGCCTTTGTTTACTCTTCACAGAGTTTAAACGATGATTATTCAACACTTCTGAGTGATTGAAACCTTTACTCCACGTTTATAAAGCTCGTGCAAAGCTGAGTTGATGCTCCAACAAGACCAACACCGAGCAGTCCTCCATCATGGAGCTTGGAAAACCAGAGCCCAAACTGATCTGATCCAACACTCTGAATTTCAGTAATGTCTGTCTTTATTGAATCGAGTGTTTTATTAATAAGATAGTATCAGTGATTGTGGTCTGGAGCTGGAGCTCCATGAAAGACAGATTCCAGTTCCTGACACAACAACATGGAGATGGCCATTGTATCAGCTCTACCATCTACAGTATACACATCCTTATACAGGTCTACAATTACTGACCTGCCAGCTGATTGCACAAAGTATTGCCACCCCATTAATCCATCCAACACTGGAATTCTGGTATCATTATAACGAATAATTGCTTAAGACTTATAACTATAACTAAACTTTCATATATGATCACACAATCTGTTTCAACCAAATGAGGATGGGCTCCCTAATCAGTCTGGTTTATCTTAAGCTTTCTTCCTCTTGTCATCTCAGGTAGTTGTCCCTGCCCACTGTCACCACCGGCTTCTCATCAGGGATAAATTTTATATAATTTTTATATTTCTGTACAGCTGCTTTGGGACAATGCCCATTGTTAAAAGTACTGTTCAGATACAATTTAATTTAACTGAACTTAATTAAGATTTTGTCACAAAATTTGTATTGAGAGACTTCATGTTACTGTTTCATAAGTTTCATATGTTCACCCTGTGTCTGTGAGTTTTCTCTGGGTTCTTAAGTTTACTCTAACCTCCCAAACATTAAACACTAAAAACATACCAGTTGATGGGCTGCAAATGCTAAATTGCACCCAACCCCCTGAATTACCTAATAACAGCACAGCCAAGTGTTGTGGATCACTCGTGAAACAAGTTCTTCTTTTTGCTATAAAAGCTTTGTTCCTTCACTAGTCTTTTTTTTTTCCTCTTAAAATTAATAATTCAAAAGTGATTTGTCGTCTTAGTAATGAACTGTAAGAAGTGTACACTCCTCTGGAAAGAATTGTAAAATACTTTATAAAGAAGCATAAACTCGAATGTGAGAAACTCTCTTGTGCAAAGAAATATGAACTCTATAAAGAAGTGTGAACTTGTATGTAAAGAAGCTTAAACTGGACTGTAAAAAACACAAAATTGACTGTAAAGAATCATAAAGTCTTTTATTAAGAAGGGTAAACTCTATAAGAAGCACAAACTCAGTTGTAAAAAAAAATGTAAAACAGCTCTGTAAAGAAGTAT
>JAOVVF010000029.1:68980-83106 GCA_028565595.1 Duopalatinus emarginatus | reverse complement strand
TCGCACTATACTAAGAAGGTAGCTCCCCCTAGAGGCGTTAACCATAAATGTTAAGACATGTCATTCAGTCTACCACAATTTCAATGAGAATCGCCCCAAGAGCAAGGTGAATTCCACGTCTCCGACCAATAGAGGCCACAAGGCGACCTGAACAACAAAACCTAGTTTGTGGCAGCTTGAGCTCTGCCTCTGCCGTCTGAAATTTGTGTGAGCTGGACGCTTTGTTTAACGTCTGATAGACTAAACAGCACATTTAATCTTGTAAACACACTCCGTGTCTCTGCAGTCCTGTTCTGCGAGTTGCGCTTTTCTGCCATGATGAAAATAAACACTGATTAACCGTTCACATGTGTTCAGTTCGGCTGGAGAGTCTGTGCTCAGTTCATCTTACATACATGGAGAAGAAGAGGACAGGTGGGGCAGAGAGGGAGAAAATATACTGATTTATTTAGCAAGGACGTGACAGGTCAGTTGTGTAAAAACTTTATCATCAGCTGAGGTTAACTTTGGTTGTGTTTTGTAGCCCAGAGGCCTTAACTAGCTGTACATTAGCATTATTTCCCAATCAGTTCACAACACTTTTTTTAAAAGTATATAAGGTATACATTGATTTAAATTTTTTAATTTTTAAATTTAAAAATGCAGAGATCATAGTAACCTACTTAAGCTGTTATTTACACATTTACCTATGTGAAGCATGTGTATCAAAATTTTCAATAAATTTGGAACAGTTTAGGTGAGCTGGTAAGTAATTACTGTTGTGATATGGAGAGTAGATACTGCAGATACAGTAGCCAAGAGTGTGAGTGTGGCCTAGATCCTTGCATGGTTGCCGGCCTGAACAGTTGTCCCAGTCCGGCCCTGTGTGGGTTAATAATGTGGGTATTATATGTATTGCTACTGGCTCGTGTAAATGATCAGTAAATACCTTTTAAAATAATAACAGATGAATTATTACTGCAGTATTTTTTTGACATCATGGAATTTAGCTTGCTATTTTTGAGTGTATAAGTTAAGTACATGCATATTAAAGTCATCTCGTAATAAATTTAGTTTCATGTGCAACCAGTGTATTAATATATGCAGTTTAGCAGAAAGCTAATAAAAAGCTATTAAAGCAAAGCCCCTCATAGTAAAGTATGATTTCTTGCTGGATTTTATCTTACAAACATTTGGTAAAGATTTCATAGAGCAACATTCCTGCTGAAAACCTGCCTGAACCACCTCATTGCACATATCCAATACTTTTACTCTTAAGCCCAATTATGTTTTTCACATTTAAAAAAGTATTATTTTTTTTTATTTTTTATTTTTTATTCATAATGATTCATGACGTTAATATACAGTATAATATCTTATCTAATGTTATGTAATATATCATGATGGTGTAATATAATGTAATGTAATATGATATGATATGATATACTATAATATAATACATAACTAATCTGATATCTAATATGACAATACATTAGTGCAATAAATCATTCTAAAACATCAAATTTCTAATGGTGTGTGTGTGTGAATGTGTGTGTGTGTTTGTGTGTGCAACAGTTAACACAACTTTCCACAGAATACCATGATTGAAGATTATTTTTATTTGATCTGCTTGTTAAATTCTCCACCGTTAATCAACAATCTTCGGTTTATCTATTTAACTATTTAGTAAGGGAGGTAGAGGAAGTAGAGACGACCTTCCCATCCACCACCTCTTCCACCATGGTGATGATTGCAGTTTTTGTGGTGGAGGTCTTGGTGGAGGAAATGGAGGCACTGGTAAAACACAAAGAGGCCACATTGTGGTTATCAACCCCATCCGTGTCCTTCTGTCTCTGGTTTGAGTAAATTAATCTGCCAAATAACTGAATGAATGTACCTGCTGCTGGCCTCAGAGTCCAGCAGTCTCCTGTACTCAGTAATCTCTAGCTCCAGTCTGGTCTTGATGTCCAGCAGCATCTGATACTCCTGAGACTGACGTTCCAGATCAGCACGAAGTTGTACCAACTGTTCCTCCAGACTCGACACCTAAAAAACACATAAAGAACAAAGAAAACACAGTAAAATACAGTAAATACAGTAAAACAATGTAAACCCTCCAAGCTGTCCCATTCTGTGTTTAGCAAAAACAAAGACTTTGTTTTTTCTGTGGTTTACCATTTCATTAGTAAAATTCTAAATTAAAAGACTAGAAGCTCACCTGCATTTGGTAACCTGATAACTTTATGGCATAACGGCCTTGAGTCTCAGACAGTGTTCCCTCAAGGGAGGCTTTCTGTGGTGGGATAACCATAGGAAATTAGCTAGCAAATTACCACCAGAACATACAGTAAACAATCACATAAAATCTCCAGATATCCTGATAAATGTTGATGTGCTGTGAGGTTTTAGTCTCACCATAGCCAACAGAGACTGAAGTTCAATCTCCAAAGACTGCTGTGTGCTCTTCACTGTGTTCACTTCTGTTTTGGAGATGGCTAATGTCTCAGTGCTGGCAGCTACTTCCTGTTTCAGGGTCTCAGACTGCCAGGATAAAAATAGTAATCAGTTAGAATAAGCCACGCTTTGTGAACGTAATCAAAAAGACACTCAAGACTGTTAAATACTAGATTTGTCCTAGATTAGTAGCTGCTGTGATATCCATATCCAAACATCTCCAGCAGGATTCTGAATGCAGAATCATTGGTTAGATTAGATTCACTTCATATAAAACTTCTGAAAGTGCGCAACCGCAGATGATATTAAATTAAAAGCTAGTGGCAGTCTGGATTTGATCATTTATGTACCAGAAGGAATGTACCTTTGTTTGGAACCAGCCCTCAAGCTCTCTCTGGCTCTTGGCAGCCACAGCTTCATAGTGCTCACGGATATCTTCCATGACCTTGTTAAGATCTTGCTGTGGTGCAGCGTCTACCTCAACATGAATTTGTCCACTCATCTGACTGCGTGCAGACAGCAGTTCCTGGAAAAATATAAAAGCAGAGTATTAGGAACTGAAAACATATTCTTCTCTTTAATTGACTTTATCAAAGCTATAACAAAGCTATTACACTTTAACCTACTTCAACACATCATCATGACATATTTAAGGATGTTTAACATTTTGTTTGCTTGCATAGTTTTTCACCTCCTCATGATTCTTCTTAAGGAAGACCAGCTCCTCATTCAGAGCCTCAATCTGCAGCGTGAGATCTTTCTTGTTCAAGTTTAGATCATCCAGCAGTCTCTTCAGCCCAGCAATGTCGGCCTCCACAGACTGATGCAGAGCCAACTCATTCTCATACCTGCAGAAAGACGTGTTAATTTTTACTTGTGAGTGAATTCCAGTGTCTGCTTTAACCCACAGAAAATAAGACCAAAATAAAACCATAATAACCATAATAAAATCTTACTTCATTCTGAAATCATCTGCAGCCAAGCTGGCATTGTCAATGCTAAGGTGGACTGTACCATTCAGCTGAATGGCCTCAAGAATCTGAAAACATCGATCCACAAACATAAAGTCCACTTGTTAACACAAAAAAACTACACATTATCAGAATCATCAGCTGAAAAATAACAAACAAATACCTACTAAAAAGGAGTGTAAAGTAGAATATCTTTAAATACAGTGAAGTATGCATCAGGGTCTCCTGCAAATCTAACTTCATTTTTTTATTTATCTACCTTGGCCTGAAGCTCACTGATGGCAGCCAATGAGCCAGAGTGGTCTTGTGCAGTAGGGGAGGTCTTGCTGTCCAGGAACTGGTGGATCTTGAGCTCAAGCTCAGCGTTGGCCTTCTCCAGTGAGCGCACCCTCTCCAGGTAAGAGGCCAGACGGTCGTTAAGGTTTTGCATGGTGAACTTTTCATTCCCAATGATGCTACCATCTGCTTCCCCAGCACTACCCCCAAACCCTGCACCAAATTTAAACCCTGCGTCACTTCCAAATCCTGAACCAAACCCTGCACCAGTGTTGAAGCCTCCACTAAAACTGCCTTGTGATCCACCAATGGACAAGGACCGAGAAGCTTGGGAGATACGAACCCCAGACCCTCCTGCTCCACCATAGACACTTCCAGCCCGCATGGCACTAATCCGGCTTCCACCTCCACCACCAACAGACATACGTGAGGATCCTCTGATCGTGGATCCAGATGCAAAGCTGCTGTTGGTAGAGAAGGTGCTGGCCATGTTGATGGAAGCTATTCGGTCTTACTATGAAGAGTGAGTGAGGATGAGAAGTTTAGCAGACTTTTGTAGTCGGCTCATGCCTTTAAGGTAGATTTTAGAGATTATGTGAATACTGTATGATTGACAGCCACTCACTCTGCAGCATGGGTCTCATTGCTACAGGGTTTTTATTGCCTTAGGTTTAAATTCCTCGGGAACGGTTCTCAGCATGAAGAATACTTTCTTGCATTCTTGCGTATGTTCTTTCACATTATGTTGCACTTTATGTTGTATTGTGTAGATTTGTTGGTCTATGTAGCACCTTGGTCCAGGAGGAACATTGTTTTACTGTGTACTGTACACTACTGTATATGGTTCAGATGACAGTAAGATAAAACTGACTTGAGATGTTATCAATAGCAGGTCCATTTGTTGATCTGATAATTTGTTTGATTTGTTGATACCTTAAGTTGAAGTTTTTAGGTTTTAGTGTAGCATTGGAAAAGACTACAGCAACAAATACAGTTTTAACATATTTTACACAGCTGACAGAAGACACATATTTTACTAAACTCTTTTAATATAGACAGAAATGCAAACATCTTACTCATGTAATTTACACACTCTCGATACACTTTACCCCTGAGCACTCAACATTTACATTTATGGCATTTAGCAGATGCTCTCATCCAGAGCGACTTATACAGCTCAACACATTTGCATAAACCGTTGTGTTTTACTTCTAGTTAGGGCTGTGATGGAGCTGCTGTCATGATTTAACTCCAGATGATCAATCTCTTTTAACCAAAAAAAAAGTGTTTCTCTAGTATGAGTGTGTGTTTACATCTAACACACACATGATTATGTATGGGCCACTGTATATTCATCATCACCCAAAGACACATCATAACTTTGGTTAATATTTATTGTGAATATGGTTATTTTTAATCAGGAATATTTGTCTGGTTAACAAACATTTCCCACATGATCTACACCTCCACAAACATCACACACACACACCCACACCCCATACACTCAACATATAATCCACCACCCCCAATGTACACCACAGTGTCAATAGCCAACACCACTCAGGGTGATCACACACACTCAACAAACATTAACCAGCACAACAGTGTCTAGGTGCTCAGCTACAACGAGCCACTTCAACAACAAAACAAAAATGCCAATGCAAACAATACAGAAAAAAAGAAAAAAAAAAAGAAAAAAAAAAGAAAATGCTCAGTGATAGAACTCGCTCTGACTGTGAATTCATGACCTCCTTTGGCCAGCATTACTTTATCTTCTCCAAAGCACTGACACTGAAGACTCCCCATAAACGTTGCTTGTTTAAAGTACACTTCACTATATAATCAATTTTAATTTGTTTATGTGGAGTGTCTACTGTACATGTCCCTGTGAATGATATCACATTAGAACAAGTGTATTAATATTAATAACACTACTGTCAGAGCTGCACCTTCTAATTTAGTCACACTCCAGAACTCTATAGCTCTACAGCTCTGTGACGTAAAAAACGCAGTCAGTGTTTCACTGAATTTGCATTTGAGTCACTCCATAGTAAATCTGACTAATGACGGTTTTAATGTTAGTGTTTGTAATGGAGGTGTATTTGTTGCCCCTTGATCAAGGCACCTATCTCCCACAACTGCTCCCTGGGTGCTGTGGTTTGGGGCTGCCCCCTGTGTGTACACTGCCCCTGGTGTTCACTGGTGTGTGTTTCACTGCATGGATGAGTTAAATGTGGAGGTCATATTCCTCTGTGTTCAAATACAGTAAGCATAGTATAGTTCACTTTCTTTCTTCTTTCTATTTGTAAAGTCTCATACCAGATGAAATAAAATAAAGTCCATACTCATATTTTGTTTTTGTGAATTGTAGAATACAAAGCTTAAACTACTCTTGTTCACAAACAGGCCCAGTAAAAGCTATGACTGGTCATGTGATCACACCTACTATATATCTCCTTTCCATAAATTAGCCTTTTGGTCCTGTCACCCTTTTATCTACAGTGCCTTTAGGGATGTACTAATCTTTGGGCGCCTACAACTAAAACCTTAAAATGAAATTTATTTTCCTTTTGAGGTACAGAACTCAACCCAGGATCCCCTTCTGACATATAAATTCTACACACAGATTTCTATATAGATATCAAACTGACTCTACAGGGCCTAACTTAGATTATTATGTTCTTAACAATTAAAATTAAAAAGTTTACTTAAGTCTAATCAAAACTGCTCTCTGTGACCTTTTTCTCCAGGTGTGTAGAGTCTTGTGTTCAGACTTGGTCGTTTACCTGCACTGGGTGCACCTAGCCTCAGGGTCAGGGTGTGGCTGCTATTAACGCTAACATCTGTCAGTGATGTGCCAGCGTGTCACGAACCCTGACATGACCACATTGTTCACTTCAGGCCTAGGTTCAGCTGCCTTAGTGAAATGTCATAAAAACAAGTTAGTACTTGAACCCTAAATTTGTTTGTATGTTACAGTTTGCTAATCACGAAAACAATTCACACAGCAAGGACAGACTGAAGTCGACAGGTGACTCTCCAGTCACTGGACTGATTACTGGTTGTGACAGCGATGAGACGGCAGACAGAAGCAATGTGGCTAAGTTGGGGCCAGATCAACAATCTCTCCTTAAATGCAGGGATGATAGTTAACTCATATTACAAGAGAGAAAAGCACACACTGCTGCACATACGTTACACATAATTTCCTGTTCAAAAGCACATTATCTTAACAAAATACTCTCTACATTTCACAATACAAAGTTTTCTCTACATACTCTAACTCTGTTAAAACACAGCAAATCTTGTTCATTAATTTTTCAAAAGACTAGCACAGACTCTTTGTTCAAGAGGAGCATATAATCAATCACAACACATGTAAAAATAATAACAGCATGTAACAATAATAAAACTGAACAATCTTAATCTGATATGGTCTTCAGCATTTGGCCACATGTTTTTATCCACATCACATCTGGTACTGTCCCTTGCCATGCACCTGGGATAGAAAAGCTCAGCATGCCTTATCCACCCCTGGCGGTCTTCAGCAGAAATGTCTCTGAAATGGACTTGAGGAAAAGTAAGTGGGGCAGGAGGAAAAGGGGCGTGGTTCTTTAATGGTCTGTAAACCAGTTTGTTATTGCATGAGAATGGTGGAATGCTACATTGTCGCATGTAATCACAAATGTCTTCACGTTTCCTCCCAACTATTCCCATCCTGCCACCAGTTGCTGGTAGAGTTCATTAAAAAACAAAAGCACTGACCAATAACCTAAACCACGCAGTGGCATCCAGGGTTGTTAGTGGCCCATGCACTAGTACCAGTGTTTAGTATTTACTAGACATCCTTTTATACTGGATCGAACTTCGAGATCTGGAGAGCCTCTGGTTAGATATTCTTGGTAGGCCATTTTTCAAATAGCGAAGCAAATCCTCTGACACTGGGTTCGCCACCCAGGCTTTTGTGGCCTGAAGGGCACAACCTGCGTACTGTAGCTCATAACTGCAATTATAGCGCTTCTCATTTTGCTCGTATCCCCAACACCAGCGGTAGCAGTCCTATGCACAAATGAAACACAATCTATGAGAACCCTACATGCAAAGCAGAAACACTTGTGTCCATGCCCAGAGGATAGCTATTATCCAACGCGTTACCCTAACTGAAAGGTCAACGGGTCGATCCTTGGCCCTATACCAGCACAGCTCATATTACTTGATACTACAATAAGAATTTGGATAAAGATCCATTTGGTTGTAGCAACCACCACAGATGCATCACCTGATACAGGTAACAGATGTGAGGGTACAACAATGGGTTTATGTATTTATTTGTTTGTCTGTCTGTCTGTCATGATATCGCTTTCTTTATGGAACTTCACACTCAGTGTTTAACTACTGTGTGGAACAGGTGCCTGTCTGTACAAAATTATTAAGAAACCAAATAATCAGACAACCACGGAGTTCAGTGAAAAAAACAGGTGGTAAATCTATCTGCCATTTTCTCTGAGGATGTCTGAGAAAAACACAGGTACGGTCATGATGGGAATAAAATCACAGTGGACCACACGTTAAAGAAAGAATTACCCCAGGACCCCACATAAATCTAATCCTGTCTGGTCTTGCACATGACTGGAAAGTTTTCCTTCCAGTTTTGGTGCTGCTAACAACCAAACATAGCTACAGAGTTTCATGTGACAGCAGAAGTTGAGTAGAGAACATGATTTAACCCTTTCTGTACCTCTAGGTGAATGAGACAGATCGGGTTGTTTTTTTTTTTTTGGGATCAACTTACTGGTGGGGACAATTCAATAATCGATGGATATTGGTAGGGACATGTCACTTCCGTCCATGCTAATTCTATGCCCTGGCCATTGCTGTTGCCATGGATGATTACATTAGAGTTCAAATCTTAGTGGAGAGCTAAATAGAGGACCTTTTGAACTCTGTGGAAAAAGCCTTTTTTTAGGCCGAGGAGATTTTTGTCTGACAAGGCACACAGAAAACACGTGCAGCCCCCTAACAATGTGACAGTAATACCATCTGCATTCTAGCCAACTTACACAGTGTTGATTTGGCTGTACTGGGTGACTGTCGGCAAAGTGGCACATAGCCCCGCTTACCACTTGCACGGCACCCGTTTATTGGAAAAACCATGCGGTGAATTGCTCTAACACAAGCACACCACAAGCCTGAGCATTTACTGAGGAATCTCTAACATGAGAGGACACCTGCCTATGTGTTTGTGGGTCCATTTAATCATAGTGCAAGTCGTTGTTACTCAAGGTGCTGCAGGCCACCTGTCTGTTGCAACATCGTGCCCTCACATACCTCAGGGAGAAAAGAGCACAGGAATAGGGGTGAGTAGGTGTTCATAACAAAAGGCATAAATGAGCAGGTGAATTGGTGTTCCTAATAAATTGCATAAAATACACTCCTGCTCTGTGTAGGTACTGCATAGCCTGTAATAAGAGCTCCACACTGCTTAAAGTCCTGGAACACCCCCCCCCCCACAGCACACTCAGAGAAACATGGCCAAACTCCTTCTCCAAATCCATGAAACAAATGTAAACTGCTTTGGCAAGCTCCCGCTTATGACCTCTAAGGACAACATTGCTCAGCATAGCCAAGCAGCAGAAGTCATCCAGTTTGGTGGCCTCAGGACACCATATCTGCTTTTTTTCCAGATGATGTGGCCCTGTTTGCTTTACGGGCCCAGGACCACCAGCTATCAGATCAGCTTGCAGCTAAGAGAAAAGTGACTGGGATGAGTATCAGCACCTTCAAATTTTATTTTCTTTGTACAGATTTCAACACTCAGCACTCGGGAGGAACAGAACTGCTGCCAACAAGGTAAGTATATGCATTTGTTTTCTTATTCTACTGCAATTAGGTGCTGCAATTAGGCATAAAGGCTTCCAGGTTCCCTCTACTGTACACCCAGGGAACTACAGCTGGGGTTACTTCAATATACACACACAAACACATACAAACATATCCAACATAAAATTAGCCCTAATTTAGTGTGTAGCAAAGCGACATGTTTGTTCTTCCTATTATTATAATTTTTCCACTGGATTTTCAGTTTTCAGTTTTCAGGCTGGAATTCGGAATTAGGAATTAGGCAACACACATTCTTATGAATACTGGATCTGCATGCATAGATGTTTAGTATGGGCTTTTATATGTATGTTTAAGGCAATAACAAATGCTCTCCATATCTAAACACTTATTTCATACCAGCTCAGTCACCAAAATTGACATTTGACTAAAACTTACATTTTGATAAACTTGCTTCACATAATGTGAAAATAATGCTTTGTTCATACACTGCTTAAATTTTTATATATTGTTTAATATAGAAATCTTCATTAGGAAACCCATCCTCATCTGGGTGACACAGATAGTGTGATTATAAATGAAAGGTAAAAGTTACCAGAGAGTTAATTACAAGTCTATACAACAAATGGCTCAAGCTTTGCATTATGCCAGGATAAAAAAATACTACATGATTTTTTATATAAAAAGCACCTTAATCAGATCCACACTTGTTTACATACAATGTATGCTCTTGAAATGAATGAGCAATTGCCTAACCTGTAAAGCAGGCTTTATTCATGCTAATCTCAAACATTAAAACACATCTTTATTCTTAACTACTAAAAGTCACAAATAATCAAACTGCTGCGAACTGAATGGGAAAACTGTATTTGTAAGGGCATCTATGCGTTGGGAAACTGGGCTGCAGAGTGAAGTATCACAGGTGAATATTTAACTTCTAATGTTCAGCTAAGGTGTTGTGGGCAACAAAACACAACCAAAGCTAACCTAAACTCATGAAAAATTTCTTAGACTACATGACTGACCTGTCGCTCCCTCACTGAATAAATCAGTCATTTCTGACTCTTAGAAGCAACGACGTGAAGCAAAATGCCAAACCCACCCTTCTCTGTGAAAAAAACCCTGCAGTAACTCGCGTCTCAAGTGGCGTATTGCTTTTATAATACAGCAGTCAACATAAAATATTATACAAAACACCAATTATCAGTTCGCAACACATTCATTTATAGACAAACATTGAAAATGATGTATTCTTCCTCCACCAGGACAGACCATGGGGCAGGATGTTGAGGTACCTTTATAGTCCTGCACATATGGAACTCTGATGTGACGTGGTCATAGTAAAGCGTAGAATAGAACTGCAGTGATACAGGGTGCTTACACAAACTTAACTGTTCATCTCATGTTGTAAATTTATTGAACCAGAGAGTTCCACTATCAGGCCAGGCCACTGAGAAATGTCCCAGTTCTCCTGATGACCAGCCTGGGCCTGTTCATAATAAATAGTGTGCTCAGCTACAGTTTGTTTTGACTGCACCAGAGCAACAGTTATTTAACCGCCTTCTGTTATGCCAACTTGGATGAATCCAATGAACATACCATTGTCTGCGAACTTCAAGAGTTCAACAGATGGGTCAATGGGGGTGCAATCATTGGTAGAAGAGCAGTGGGTAGGGGACACATCTTTGGGTAGCACCAGTGCTTAATGTCCCCACATGTCCATAGCCTCACTTGTTGTTTCCTACCTGTCACTTTCCTGCCAATGACAGATTGCAGGGGATACAGTAATACACCTGCCACCCACGGGTACTCCAGCTCTGGAGTTTGTGAATGGAGAGAGAGGCAGGGGTAACGACCGGTACGGTCCCTCACCTGTTATCACTTTTCTAATGTATGTTGTGTTTTACAGTGATTGGGAGGAGGATAAAGGCAAGCAGACATTGGCCATGCGAGAGAGAGAGAGAGCTGACATGACCCAGAAGACTCACAGTGCGTGTGAATGTGTGTGTGGGCCCATGCAAACACATCTAAGTGTGATTAATAAAAGTGCTGAAAAGCGTATTGGATACAGAGACTCACCTGTCCCTCATGTCCTTCATTTCCCAAACCCCTGGAGTGTGCTGAAACCCAGTATCTGAAGGAAGAACGACTGCCATGGAGTCCTCGCTCCTGGCTGATCTCATCTGGACTCTCGCCGGCATGCAGCACACCAACCAACAGGCCCTGCTTATGCTTCACCGCAAGGAATGCTTCTGTGTCCTGCTGGAGATGCAGGCTCTAGACCGGGAGGCGCTGAGGAGCCCTACTCCAGCTGCGGGCCATATCACCATGGCCAAGATGGGGCCATAAGATGACCCCAAAGCCTTCCTGGAGTTGTACAAGCAAGCCGCGTCAGCCGGGGGCTAGCTCAAAGCCCAGTGGGCCACTAGGCTGCCGCCGCTCGTCTCCGGGGAGGCCCAGCTCATGGCCCAGCAGCTCCCCATCACCAGCATGCTGGAGCACCCTGACCTCAAGAGAGTGATCTTGCAATGGGTCGGCTGCTCGCTGAGCAACACTGACAGCACTTTTAATGCACTGTCCTCTCTCTCTCCCTTTGTGTCGCCCTCGACCCTCTCTCTACTCCCGCCCTTCCCCAACCCCAGTGCCAAGGACACGAGGGCCTATTCCCCGCAAGCCGGCTCCCTGTAACCGTATATTCCCCTCCCCTTCCCTCTTCCCTATTTCAATTTCCCCGCAGGTGAGGGATTCTGGTGCCACGAGGGTAGGGAAAAGGCCTGTGCCAGTCTGTTGGTGGTGTGGAGAGCCTGCAACGTCTTGTATCAATGTCCCGTGATGGAGATTAGGACGCTGGTTCGGCTTGCTTTTATTGGCTAGGCATTCGCGGCCATGTATGCTGATGGTGTGTGGCATGCCGTGAATGTCAGCTGGTAAACCCACCAGCCACCCCAAAAATTTCTCTGCACCCCTTCCCCTAATTAAAGTCCCAATTAAAAGAATTGCCATGGACCTCGTCGCCATTAGACCGGACGGACCGAGGGCATCGCTTTGTGTTTGTCATTGTAGACAATGTGATACCCGAAAGCAGTGCCACTGTGTAACATTGCAGCATGTTCCATGGCAGACACACTTTTCTGTATTATCTCCCGAGTTGGGATCCCGAAAGAGATCCTAACTGACCAGGGCACCACGTTTATTTGACGAACAGTATGTGAACTGTATGAATTTTTGGGGGTTAAATTGATCTGTACCAGCGTGTACTATCCGCAAACGGATGGGCTGGTGGAACGCTTAAGAACATGATTCGTAAGTTTGTTCATGAAGACACTCATAACTGGGATAAGTGACTTGAACGCCTATTATTTGCAGTTCGAGAGGTCTCACAAGCCTCCACAGGGTTTTCCCCATTTGAAATTCTGTATGGACGCAGACCTTGCAGCATCCTGGATATCATGAGGGAAAATTGGGTGCACGGACCTCCGCACAGTAAGAATGAAATTCAATACGTTCTTGACCTGCGAGCAAAACTCCACATGTTGGGGCACTTAACACAGGAGGATTTGCTACAGGCACAAGAACGACAGGCCCGGCTGTATAATAGCGGTACTAAGCTATGGGAATTCACACTGGGAGATAAAGTCCTCGTTTTACTGCCCACATCAAGCTCCAAATTGCTCACCAAGTGGCAAGGGCCCTTTGATGTCACATGACGAGTCGGGGACGTTGACTATGAGGTCAAACGAACGGACAGAGGTGGCAAACCTACCAACTCAACCTTCTCAAACTCTGATGAGAGGTGGTAGCTGTGGCCCTAGGGACGGTGGTTCCAGAGGGGCGGACTTGGAAAAAGTAAATAGGTGGCCCAATTCACCCCGGTCCCCTGTGGAGACCACCTCTCACTGTCCCAGAGAACACAGGTAAGACATTACAAGCCACATTTTTGAATGTGTTTTCTCCTCTTCCCGGTCACACTGATCTCATAGAACACCACATTGAGATGCTTCCCGGGGCGGTGGTCCAAAGCCGTCTGTATAGTCACCTGATCACAAAAAAAAAAGTGGTACAGGGGGAACTCCAGGCCATGCTTGAGATGGGAGTAATTGAGGAGTAACACAGTGAGTGGAGCAGACCAGCGGTTTTGGCTCCCAAAGCCCGATGGGTAGGTCTGCTTCTGTGTAGACTATTAAAATGTCAATGCGGTGTTTTAATACAAAACGTATCCAATGCCTCGCATTGATGGTTGGTGGTTGGTATGGTACAGTGGTAACATCCTTTGCTCCCCGTGAGAGACCTGGGCTCGATTCCTGGTCTGGGCAGCCAGACTGTGTACACCAATAAGGGTCCTTGGGCAAGACCCCTAACCCTATGTATCTTATGCTCTGCATAAGAGCGTCTGCCAAATGCTATAAATGTAAATGTAATGTCTGGGTGTTAGTACACCTGTGGTTTTCACTGCTATGCTGATGACACCCAACTCATCCTCTCCTTTCCTCCCTCTGATACACAGGTTTCTGCTCGGATCTTGGCATGTCTAGCAGACATTGCCTCATGGATGGCTGCCCACCATCTCAAACTCAACCCAAACAAGACAGAGCTGCTCTACATCCCAGG
>JAOVVF010000028.1:16969316-16991338 GCA_028565595.1 Duopalatinus emarginatus | reverse complement strand
TTGTTGGGTGGCGGAATGTCACATGTTGCGGATCGACATGTGCGAGGGCCCGACCAAGGCCGCTAGCGGCTTTAATTGTAACTGTGTTTCTTACAGCTTATAAAAACTTTTTTGACGTGTCATTCTGTAATAAATATATAACTGATAAATGTCTCCTCAATAGACTACTCCATCACTTAGTGTTGTAGTGTAGCAGCAGCACGTATCGTGTTTATTAGTGAAATGAGTCCAGGTGAAGTAAACAAATATTCAGAACAGATCTGGTATTCATGTGACTTTCCTTCACACATCCAGGCAGCTGGACGTACTTTGGATGGGGTGAGCAGCAGAGTACATAGTTCACAACCCTCGCTCTGTGGTCTTAATGTGTGTCAGTGTGTCACCTGTGACTACAGAACTATCTGTACCTGCTTCACTAACATTCATCCACCATCATGCTATTCATCTTCTACTCAAAACATGGCAGGTCTGATCATCTAGTCTGAGTTCTCCTCACTTGTAACAGTTCCACAACCACTCTCCATGTCATTGCCGTGAGGGTGAGGGATTTAATCATCTGTTTACTGTCTCCTCTGGTCCGTCCCGTCCTCCTTAGCATGGTCTGGTGTCATCATACATCTGTGATGCATCTGTATGTGTGCTACAGTCTTGTATCGTTCTACCTGAGCTAATTCTTGCTAATAGTGTCTTTGTGCGGTTCCAGCTTTAGACGATCATGACAGCGCGGTGGACGACAGAGACAGCGACTACCGCAGCGAGACCAACAGTCGTCCACCTCGATACCACACCACGGCCCAACCCAACTCCTCTGTCCACCAGTACCCCATGAGCCGGAGGTCGTGTCAACAAGCAGCTTCCAAAGAGTCTGGAACTGAGTCGATGCAAAGCTATGATCTGGACGACAGGGAGGGACGAGGCCTGAGGTATAGAAAACACACACACACACTATCTATATTACCACCACGAAAAGAATTGGCGGCTGGCTGCATGTGACAGCCTTTGCCCTCTCTGGTTGGGAACAGAGGTCTAATGTGGGTGGGAATTTTACATGTTTTAATAAATTAGAACATTAATTTGCATATTTTAAAATAAAAAAAGAATAAAAACAACGTCCATAAATGGTTTTATTACCAAAATTGATTTCTGTCGGGCAGATAATGTAGAAATAAAATTTTTAGCTGATTTTGTAAAATGAGTGATTTGTTCAGGATTTATCAGGTTTGATCATTGTTTTTTGACATCTGTGATTTGTTTTGTCTTACACTCTAGCACTTTCTGTTCTTTATATTTTTATTTCCTTTCCTTCTTTTTCTGCATCGTTTTTTGCCTGGACCACAAGGCATCTGAACGGTAGAGTTGGGGTAAGGATTGTACCCGTTGATTCAGGTATGGGTGTTGAGGACTGGGAGGCTAAATACAAACTCAACAACAACATCTTAGATGACTTTTTAGAACCAGAGCAGAAAACGTGGGACGATGATGATGAGACAAAGAGTGAGATTTATCGCATTGTGAGCAATCCCGGTGATTCTGAAAGGGCAGGTTTTTATCAGACTGAAGAGTGTGAGGCATCATCTCCAGAGGGTATTAAACATAATGAAGGTGAAGACTCTATAAAGACACCAGAGGTGGAAAGCGGAGACATTTGCTTGGCCTATAAAGAAGCAGAAAGCTTTAAGGATGAAACTTCTCCTCCAGATATCTCCACCATTCCTTCAGTTAGGAGCCTTCATCAACAGGAAGCATATAAAGAGAGTCTTCTGTACAAAACAAGAATGTGGGCAAAAACTCACATTGGAGACATTCTGGAGAATTATGCAATTTATCGAGAGAAGGAGGAAGCCAGAATGAGAGCAAGGAGTGAGTCAGTAGGATCAGAAAGTTCAGAGGTTCAGTCTTCTCCTGGATCTGAGGAGGATTTGGATGTCATAGCACTTACTGAGGATGATGCACAGTGTGAATACGACAGTAACTACAGTAACAGGAGATACATCTCTTCTGACGGTGAACAGCCACAGAGTTATTGTGAGTTGATAAAGAGAGATGTTATAGGACCAGCTGATGAATATATCCATACCATGAATGAACTACAGAAAATTGTGGATACAGTAACTGAATATCTTGCTGGACGAGAGGAGGAGATAAGTAAATATGAGGAAATGCACAAGTCAGAGGTGGTTGACAGGAAAAAGGAAAAAGATACCAATTCCGATGAGGTTAAGGAAGAAGGTGCAGCCGAACAGGGCATCACAGGGGTTAAAAATGCTGTGAACACGTTGTTTAGCTCGCTTGTAGGCACGAGATCAACAGGTGAAACCACAGATACCACTACTACGACAACAGCATCAACTTCAACCACTTCAACAACCGAGTCAGGCATTTCCAAACTATTGTCCTTTGTACCAAAATTGAATGGCAGCCCAACTCCTGTTGCAGTCGTTCCACCTGCTTGTCAGGGGTTGAGTCCAGATAAGAAGTCCCTTCCGCCTCTTCAGTCATCAGAAACCAGCTGTCCAGCTGGTGAGGAAGGACGAGAAGATACAGCAACTATTCCCGAGACTCAGGGATCCACTGCAAGCCTTTCACAGTCAGTGGTTGATTCTGTCTTAGAAAGACTGAGTCCCTTAAGAATATTTGGAGACAAACCAGCAGGTGATGGAACCTCACATCTAGATACACCGAACAAGTCTCCTAGAAGCACTGAGACAAAGGAAGGGTTAACAGCTCAAACCTTGTCAATAGAGCAGTCTGTCTCACAAGCTGAATGTCAGTCCTCATGTGGAGGGTCTTGTAGTGGATCAGTGGAACTACTACCAGAAACAGAGTCATCAGGGGAAATACCTGATGCCCTTCCTAGAGAGATGACTCCTAAACAAGAAGAAAATACAGCTACTCAAAAACCAGCTGATGACACTGGATTTTTCAGCCCTTTCAAAAAGGGGCTCACGTCGTTCATGACAACAACCCCTGCAACAGTTGATAAAACTGCTGAGGGTGGCAATTCTGTCTTTTCAATATTTAAACCTGCAGAAACCCCTAAATCAGATGATGCCTCAGCCGCCATTGGGGACAAATTCAAGGTCCCCTTCTTTTCTTCTGATGCACCTGCAACTCCTCAAGCACTAAAACAAGAGAGTGGGTTTCTCTCAGGGTTGCTAAAATTGGGACCTGGTGAAGATGCAACAATTTTAAAACAAGGTGTTTCACATTCTTCTACTAAATCTTCTTCAAGTCCTCTAAGTCGTGCTGTGTTGTTGGAGAGTGTACCAAAAGGAAATACAGATACCGGATGGTTCTCTAATCTTTTCAGAATGAGTCCTGCTGATTCAACCAAACCACAAACATTCACAAAATCTCCATCAAAACTAACAGCCACAGTAAAAATACCCACTGTTTTAGTGGCACCTGAAGCAGTTGAAGATGCTAGTACAGAGTCAAAGGATGTAGCACAAAAAGACCAAATGGCGCAAGAGGTTACAACACCTGATGTCAAGCCTGTTCCTGAAAGCTTGACTGACGCTGAGAATGAGGGACAATGGATAATTAAGACTCAGACTCAAACAGATCCTTCAGAGCTACAAGACCAGACCAAGCCTGAAGAAGAAGCCATGTCTAAACCAGAGAGCCTACTAACAGTGTTGTCTGGTGGCAATAAAACTTCTGATAAGCCTCAAGAAGTTGGATTGCTCTCAACACTCTTCTCATCTCTAACCAGCACCATAAATGAGAACAAGTCTCAACAAGCTGGCACACATCAATCAACAGGGTTGTTTTCTGGATTTTTAAAAATGGATGCCCCGGAAAAAACTGGCACAAGTAACAAACCAACTGGCGATCAACAGCAGCTTGTAGGTTCTGAAAGTCAGCTTGGGTCTTCCTCACCTGCTGGTGTCCAAAATCAATCACAAGAACAGAAGTCAATGTTGCAGAAAGGTTTTCTGGAAGGGTTATTCAGTAAGGGGTCAGAAGACAATAGCTCACCTACATTAAAGGAAACAACTGCTTTGCATATAAATGATGAAAATAAGTCTAGTGTTAAAAAGGATTTGCTTTCTGGCATTTTCCAATCAGAAGGCGATGAAAGTAGTAGGACAGCTGTAAGTAGTGACTCTTCTTCCACTGACAATGCTGCACATCTGCAAAGTGGTGGGCTCTTATCTGGGCTTTTTAAATTGGCCAGTGACACAGTTTCAGCTTCTCCAGCCAGTCCTGTCCAACAAACCAGTCAGACTTTACTAAAGCCAGCGACCACTCAAGAGTCAAACCAAGCACCACCTCCATCACATTCAAGAGGTCTCTTATCAGGACTTTTTAAGTTATCGGGTCCTGAAAATGCTGGCACAAGTGCCCCTGGGAATGAAGTATCAGATCAACAGCTGGAGCAGCAAGGATCTAATCATAGCAATCAGCAAACAAATCATATGCAACCAAATACCAATGCACCACCAGTTCCACCCCAATCAGGAGGATTATTAGGTGGAATTCTGAAATTAACAGAGAATGCTCTTGCATCATCAAGCACACAACAGCCAAGTGGTACAAGCAGTCAATTGAATCAACAGTCAGCAGAACCTTCTCCAACAGGAGGTATGCTTTCAGGATTTCTAAACAAAATATCTGCAGCTGAGAGTACTCATGAGCATCCACACCTCCCAGCTGCTAACCAAGACAATAATTCAACACAAAAACCTGCTTCTACTGAAGAAGGAAGTTTTCTTTCTAGTTTATTTGGGATTAATACTTCACAAAGCAATATTGGTAGCAAGGTAATCTCCCAGAATATTCATTCACAACAGTTCAACAGGCAGAATGTTCCTCTACAACAAGATTCACAGCCAAGCGGACAAACTGGTATTCTTTCAGGCCTGTTTAATAAAATTGTAGACACAGGTTCTCAATCTAGTCAGTCAGATCCCAATCAAAATACAGCCCAACAGCCATCTCCTGGTCTTTTATCGGGGCTTTTTTCCGCTAACAAACCCATGGCGCAACAGCAAAAAGCTCCTTCAGGAACTCAAACAAATAAACAGCAGCAGGGCAACAAGCACCCCTTACAGAAGCAACATCAGATCCCAGTACAGCCCAGTGCAACACCAGAGCCACGGCAAGGAGGTCTATTTTCTGGTCTTTTCAACAAACTGATCTCCACTGACACTCCACCTCAACATCAGGTACCTGAAGGTTCACCCACTCAACAAACATTTAGGCCAGGACATCCAGTGCAACATCATCAACCTCCTGCAGCAAGTCTAGGTCTACCTTTTAAAACAAGTACAGAAACCACAGCTTCTAAAATAATTCCTTCTGAGCAGCAACAGGCCTTAACTGGAGTACATCAACAGTCTATTAAGGAGGCTCAACAAGCTCCAAGAGCACCACCACCACCAGGAGCAGCACACCAGCAAAACCAATCAGGAGGTCGAATCAAACAGGAACAGGCTCAATCAAATACCCTGACATGTAACAAATTAGAAGCACAACATACCAATGATCAAGAAAGTGGAATTCTGTCTGGATTTTTCAGCAAAATCTCTGCAAAGTCTGAAGATAAGTCTGATAGTCACATTTCCTCAGGTCAGAAGACACAGCAACATGAAGAACGCAAGACTGGTCAGAATCGCCCACAGATTCAAAGAGCCAAACCAATCCAGCAAGAATCCACCCAGGATGGGGGTAATGAAAAGGACCAAAAAACACAGCCACAGAAGGGTTTTTTGGCGGGTTTGTTCAGTAAAGGGTCGGCAGATGACATGTTATCTAAAGTAAAGGAAACAAATGAACCTAATTTTAGTGCTGGAAAGGGTATGTCTTCTGGAATTTTTAAATCAGACACCAGTGAATGTAGTGATGCAGAAATAACTAAGGAATCTCAAAAGGGCTTCGCTGATCAGCTACTTAATAAACGCAATAGAGAGAACATTTCCAGTGTTCCCAGCACTTCAGGTGCAAAAACTACCACTCAGACTCAAGAACCTGTCAAACTGCATCCAGTAGTAAAGTCCACCCAAGTCTACCTAGAGGAAGTCCACAGACTCTTATATGGTACAGCGACTGAATATGGATATCAGGATCTGTTATATTTATTTGCTGAGCATGGTATAGTTCCACCAGAACTATATGAACACCAGTGTCTCATAGAGGCACTTCTTTGGCGACAGCTAAATGACTACGCCTTATTAGAAGCTTTGGAAACACAAGAGCAAGCTGAACTTCAAGAGGGTGTGCCAACAAACAGTCAGGAAACAGTCATGCAGGGGCCTGAATGGTGGAACTTGAAAAATATGGATCCCAGGCAATTTCACGTACCTTCATATCCTTGGCAGAGTGTAGTCAGCTCTTCATTGCAGAAACAACTTCCCCAGGCTGATGCAGAGGATGATGTTGTTTTTGATATGAGTGTGACGAGCAGACAATATTTGGGAAGTTACGATAGTGTGGATCATTTTAGTAATCAACCAAGCAGCAATCACTGGATTGAGAACAACTCTATAGTAACTCCAGCAAAGTTAACACGTTGTCAGTCGCTCTTTGACTCTAGCATATCTGATCAAAATGACACTCAGAAGCCACAATTTGATAGCTCGAAATTCATTAAAGTGAAAAAAGGTCCCCTAGATCTGACAGCACATGTTATCAATCTTAGCAGCTCTTCTGCGACCACCCGCGTGACTGAAGATGATATGTTCTTTGAGGATTCAGAATGGTACCAGCAATGGCTTTCACTGTTGGAGCAAGGAATGTGGTGGCCAGCTGAGTCTGGTGATTGTGGATATTATATTCATGCAGATGAGGACTATATATATTCATTGCTAACTGACCGGAGTGGAAAGCATCTCTATGCATATGCTTTCCCGGAGGACAGACAGGGTTTTGACAATATTTCAGACAATATCTCAAATATACTGCAAGATAAAGCAAAGACAACACTATGTGGGTTTAAGATACCATTGTTGAATGAAGATGAAATGCTTAGGGTTCCATGTCATAGTCAGGCTTCCAGTTCTCCTGTTGATTTGTCTTCAGCCTTTGAAAAAGGTAATCGAATTATGAATATGAATCTTGAATCCTTTTCTGAAATGCTTCAGGAATCCATTGGAGGACAGGCAGAGCATCCTGTCGATTTGAGTGTTTACAAGCTTCAGAAAATAAAACTAGGAAAACAGGCTGAGCCAAAAGGAATTCATCCAAAAGAACAAATCGAGGCATCTGACCTTACAAACAAGATAAAAGATACAAATAATGGTGGACCATACTGGAAAAACCAGGGGATTAAGGATTTTTTTCCAGGGGAGTTGATTACAGTTGTGTCAGCTAATTTACCTTCACAAAATTCATTAGTAAGCTACAGGCAGCAGTCTTCTATTAAATGTCGTCCTTCAATACCCGAGATTAAGATCAGACCCGTAAATGAGTCTAATAAAATGGATTTATCCGATGGCTGTGTTGCTAAGACAAAAGACGTAGAATCCTCTCAAATTGTAATATCGAATGCTACAAACAGCAACCTACAGATTCAGCACGCTCAAAGAAAACTTCCAGATGCTTCGGTATCCAAAGCTCCAAACAATTCAGCCAGATCACTTCCAGCCATGCCAAAGAATATATTGACTGAGCCCTCAGTCGTTACATCCACCTTGCCCCAAATGACAAACCTCACTCCACAAAAGACTACCCCAGGTTTACAGTGTAAGTCCTCATCCTCTACTGTGTCCCATAAGCCACGACTTGGAAGACAACTGTCAATGTCAACACAACCTTTAAAGACATCTACGAATGAAGGAGTCCAAAGCTCTCCCATTTCAACAACTGTAGGGGTCCAGAGTTCTCCCGTTTTACCTCAGCCGCCAAAAATTGCTACATGTCTAGAAAAGCGACCGTTACCTCCACCACAGAATTTACTCTATAACAGACCTAAACAAGCACTAGACTCACTTTTAAGGAGTAAACCTTTAGACTTTTCTGAATCATTAAAAAACAAAGTTCAATTCTCAGATAGGAATGATGACATCATAACTGAGGATATAATTGACTTCACCAAAAACATTTTGAAGACAGATCGATGGAAACATCAACAAACATCTCAAGCCGATACAAGTGAGGATGGAGGAATTGATCTGACTGTTGAGATTAAAAAGAATGTTAAAGAAACCAATGTGACGTTTCCAACACTGGAAAGTACAGTACCTTTCCCGATTATACCTGAGATACCTCTGAGAACTGCTTTTGCTCCTCCTTCACCAAAATTGTGTCCACCAGATTTGGGACTATCAAGCCCTAATTATAGGACTGAGGAAAACTCCAAGCTTGTCAGGCAAGTCTCAGTTCAATGCACTAAGGTAAGCACAACACCTGAAATCTCTGGCAGGAATTCGGTCAGTACATCCCGAAAGTTTTCTCCAAATGTTCATGGACCCAAGGCACATAGTGGTGAAGATCAAAATGTCTTAAATGTAACCACACATCAAGGAACTTCATTATCACAGCCTACAAATCCTGAAACAAAGCAATACTCAACAGTAAACCTAAAATCACAACTACAACTCACTCAATGTGTACATCATCCCTCCTTAATAAATGAATCCAAACCTCCTTCCAGTTATAAGGGCACCACATCTGTAAACCTAGTCAGAAATACCTTAGATATGTCTTCAGCACCAGTGGACAAGCCAATTGCTGAAACCCAGTTTGTGCCACTGGTAAGAAACAGACGAACCTCAGTTACAGATTGTTCTTTTGGAGTACCTTTAATTGTAGATTCCTCCACAGCTCAGTTAAAACAAATTCAGTCACAACAAGAAACCATGGCTGTGGATGTTCCACCACTGAAATGTAACAAAAAAAACTTACAAGTAAGCCCTGTCCTATGCAGACAACAGCCTGATCAGTCATATCAAAATATATCAGCTCCAGCAAATTCCATTAAAACCACATTAGATATGTGTTTGAAACCAGCTGAGGGGCCAGTAGTCTCTTTAGATGAAGTAGTACCACTTGTAAGGAGAAGATCAAGGTCAACCTCAGGTATAATTGAGGAATTTGGTGGGATACCTTTGGTTGTAGAACCTCTGACAAAACCACCTTTTAGAAGATGTCAGTCACAAATTGCAATCAACAATCCTACACAGCACATGATGAACACGACTCCACAGATAAAGTCTGATACCCAACACCAAACTACACTTTACAGCTTGGCCCGAAATGGGACAGTGATACCTCCAGCAAGTCCCTTCAAAGCAACATCAGACTTGTCAGAAAAATTGGTCTCTAATGCAACCAGGGGTACTGTGACCTCCTACACTGGAAGGCTACAAGTCATAGGTAAGGCCAAGAATGTATTGGAAGCTAGTGAAATGACTGTTAGACCATCCTCAATTATGCAGCATCCATCACTATTTCTCAGAAAATGTCAGCCAGGAAAAACAATCAGCCAGTATCCATCACAAAATGCAAAAGAAAGAAAAACACCTTCTGCGACTCTGGACATGTCTCTAAAACCAGCTGGTAGCACGTCTTCTTTAGAGGTCATGTCCTTGGTAAAAAACAAACCTTTATTTAACATGACAGGACCTGCTTTTGGTATGAATTTCTCATTAGATAGAAAGGATTTAAGTCAGACCAAGCACTCTGGTATGATCAAACCTGTAAAAACAGACTCCAACACTGATGTTCAGCCTTTCCAAATGTTTGCTTGTCCAACGTCAATGGTTTCAGAACAACCCATAAAGTATGATTCTTGGCATAGAGAGTTAAATATGGACCAATGGCAGAAACAATCCCTGTTTGACCAATCATTAACAAGATCAAGATCTCCTAATGCACTAGCCTATATTCCCTCAGCACCAGCTAACTCAATCAAAAACACTCTGGATATGTCTATAAGAACAGCAATTAAGGAACCTGACAAAGCAGCAGGAGGAATTCTTGAAATATCCCCAGGCGAAGTAATGGCTCTCATTCAGAGGAAAAATGTGCCTAGTAAAATGGATTTGGTTGGCATGCCCTTAATTGTTCAAACTATCTCAGCTCCTGAGAAAGTGTCTCATAAACAGTTACAGGCCAATGAAGTACTAAGCAACAGAGATTATTTATGTCTACACAAGTCTATTTACCACAATGATAGTCTTTTTCAGAGTAAGCCAATGGACTTTAGAGTTAGAGTTTCACATTCCCTGTGCAATGATCTATCCAGCATGCAGGATGGAAAACTGATGGATTTTACTAAAATGACAGAGGGCATATTAAGTAATAAAAAAAGGCATCAACAACGACTAAAAACAACTAACACAAAAAATAGTGCACAAGTTATCGATTTGACAGTTGCCCTAGATGGAAAGACACAAATGACTGGAATTAAAGATCTTTCAACACCAACAAATTGTCTTCTCCCTGATCACTACTCATCTTCAGAAGTGGATCATATGCTGATCTGCACAACAGCACAATATTCTGTCCAGGCTGTTGGAAGACAAGACATAACTCAGACACAGAATACATATCCAACTGTCCAGCCTGCTACACCTATAACATCAACATCACCTTGTCTTCCTCAGGCACAACTCACAAATAAGAACCTTTATTTTGAAAAGAATGGGTCTTCTCTCATCAGACCAATCATTAATTCATCTGAATTGATATTTAGACCAGAACAGTGTCTTCTGCCCATGGCTCACTTTCAGCATATTAGGCCTCCTGAAATTCAAGGGTCAAGCATTATGAGATACCCTTTAATCAGTCCTAAATGTGTGCAGCATACTAGTCTGATTCCACAGGTCCAGGCTGTTGGAAGACAAGACATAACTCAGACACAGAATACATATCCAACTGTCCAGCCTGCTACACCTATAACATCAACATCACCTTGTCTTCCTCAGGCACAACTCACAAATAAGAACCTTTATTTTGAAAAGAATGGGTCTTCTCTCATCAGACCAATCATTAATTCATCTGAATTGATATTTAGACCAGAACAGTGTCTTCTGCCCATGGCTCACTTTCAGCATATTAGGCCTCCTGAAATTCAAGGGTCAAGCATTATGAGATACCCTTTAATCAGTCCTAAATGTGTGCAGCATACTAGTCTGATTCCACAGGTCCCTGAATGTAAGAGTTTACTGAAAGTGTCCAGATCTGAAGGCAAACAATCCACAGTGGACAATTTGAGAGACAACATAATTCATGGCAGGGTTCCTATCCTTAATTCACCAAATTATGTACCAGAAATTACTCATGACATAAGCATAGACACTGTGTCTGGACAGGATGTGTCCTTGCTGACTAGTCATAGACAAGAGTACAGTAATGTGAGCAAAGTGTTTAGTGCATTGTCTACAGATATCACACCATGCATCGTTGAGCACGCAGGTGGAACAGATATGTCCCAAGTTACTGTAAAATCTGAAGCCTCTGTAGTCCAATCGGACTTAACCTTTTTGGCTGAGCTCAGGAAACCTCCTCTGGCCACTAATGCTGTCCCCAAAACTCAAGTATCTTCCAAACAAACTTTACCGGAAACTAAAAACAGTACTGGCTCAGTCAAAGCACTGATTTCAAAGTTTGATGGCACAACCCTAACTGCAGGTGAAGACAATATCCCACAAAAAACTGAAGTACTTCAGGAAAAGTCCATTTGTAGACTTGTACCAGACCAACAGGTGACCCCATATACTGCCCCACATGCCATGGATATTCCACCATTAGTCTCGCTTACCAATGCAGAACGTACAGCAGAGCCATCTGTGACATTTAGCCCTGTTAATTTTCTTCCAAGTCAAGGACATGTTGTAACAAACTCAATTGGATTTTTACCTCCTTTGACGCTTCCAAGTCCATCTGCAGTGGAATGTTTTCCAAGTTCAGTGTATACAGTGGAGCCTAAAGGATATAATCCTACTGAACTTCTTTCAACATTTCTGCCTCCTTTAAATTCAGTGCAAAGTGGAGACACATATAATACTGTTGAACGTCCAGTAAGTAGTCCTGTTAATGCTCTTACACACATAGCCTCAATATCAGGTGAGGATAATATCTCACAAAGATCTGAAGGACTTCAGGAAAGGACAGGGTCTATTTGTAGACTTGTGCCAGACCACCAGGTGACCCAATATACTACCCCACATCCCTTGGAATTCCCAGCTTTAGTCTCGCTTACAAGTGCAGAACATAAAGCAGAGCCCTCTGTGACATACAGCCCTGTTGAAGTTCTTCCAAGTTCAGGACATGTTTTAACAACCACAATCAGATTTTCACCACCTTTGACTTGTCCAAGTCCAGAGAATACTGCTGCACCTTGTTCTTCAAATTTAATGGATACAGTAGAGCCTAAAGAATATCATCCTTCTGAACTTCTTCCATCATTTCTGCCTTCTCAAAATTCAGTCCATACTGGGGAGCCATGTAGTCCTGTTGAACGTTCAGTATGTACTCCTGTTGAATATCCTGCATGTACTCCTGTTAAACCTCTTACATGCTCAGGACATATCATACCTCATCCAATGGAACCACCACCAGCTATATTACTTCAAAGTACAGAACATATAGCATCACGTCCTAAAGAATTTTCATCCCCAGTGCGTCAAAATATTTCATCCCCTTCCCCACCTGCCATTCCTTTCCCCACTGACAAACAGTGCACTTCTTCCACCCCAGGATGTGTTCTTGATAGACCAAGCCCACTGCTATTGCAAAAACAAATTCCAGTTTATCATCACAGTAAAATAAGCAGATGCATCTCCAAGACACCCACTATAGTTATTACAGAAGTAGAGGAACCTCATGAACCATCTTCAGTGATACCTGAGATACCAGAAAAGGAGGCAGACCTATCAGTGAGCAAAACAACTGGTGAACCTACTTTAAAAATTTCAGATATTTCAACAAATACAATATTGGATGAGTCGACTTCTGTGATAGCTGATAACAACACACCTGTTACACACATCCCTCAGCAGATCATACTGACTGATGGTCATTGTGAAACCTTTTCACAGTGCTCCATTACACAGGAGGCTGTTCATGCCACAGATCTTGCTTTAAAACGAGATACAAGTGAAAGTACACACACTAATTCAGACATTACCTCCCAAAACCAATTCACTGTTGGATATATTCTATCTGAGATGTTGTTCTTTGAGGAGGTTCCATGTTTTGCTGCAGTTTTCCCTACTGAACTAAAGGAGAGACTTTCACGTTGTAAAAGATTGCGTTCCAGACAGATGCTGGCCCCTCAGTTTACTTTAAAGCATTCAGAGGACGGATGTTATAGTGATGAAGAGACAGGAACTGGGGATGGTTCTAGTGTCACAGAAGCTAGAGAAGACACAAGGCAACAAATCGGTGAAGCTTCAGTGCTTGTCCCTGAGGAATGTCAAATGCCCTCTTCAGGTGTACTGTCTTCACAGACTAACAGTGACCAGGTTGACTCAAGCATAATCAAAGTTTCTGTAGCCTCCACAGAGGTCTCAGAGAATAACATAAATGTCTCTGCTAACAACTCTACTTCTATAACTCCAGACACTGAGAAACATGTGTCTCAGTCTTTACTGGTCCAGGATACTACTTCACATGAAAATAATTTTATGTCAGCAGGAAACATAGAATACAGACACATATTCACAGACCAGCAGTCACCAGATGATGCTAAAGAGAAGTCAGAACTCAAAGACCAGAATCTCAGTCCTGGGACTTCAGAGGGCAAACCAGTGAAGGCAGAAGATGCTAAAGTTTCTGTGTGTCCTATGAAAGAAGGGTTTCCTTATAATGAGGATCATTTGAGTTCAGAATTCCCAGAACCTGAAAGCAAAATATGTCCTAGTGATTTTGGTGAAGTACCAAATATGTCCAAGGACCAAGAAGGTGTTCAGGCTACATTATGCAAATTACCATTTTCAGAAGCTCAAAGTTCAAGCACAGGTGTGTTATCAATGGAAAGCCCATTGACACCCACTGCTGTCCCTGAGCAACAACCTGGCAAAACTATTTTTTCATTGTTTGGAGGTGGTTCTTGTAGCCCTTCACAAATTCAGAGTGGGTCATCAGTACTTGGTGGCATCCTTTCAGGAGCCTCCACCTCCAAAGAAACAACAGGCACAGGTCTCTTCTCAATGTTTGGTGGTGGTAGTTCTCAGCAAAACAAAGCACCAAAAGAAGTACCTGGAATTAATTTTTCTATGTTACGTGGAAGTACTGCTCAGCAACCACTTGGTCCTTGTGGTCCATCAAGAGCTGGGTCTGATACAGGAAATCAGGTGATGTCAGGACCAAAAGAAACACCCGGACCTGATCATAGGGGAAATCCATCAGAACCTGGTCAAAGGGGTTCCTCTACTGTAGGAATTCCTCTCAGCGGACAACAACGCAAGGAGTCACCAGGAAAAGGACTATTTTCTATGTTCAGTGTTCCTTTGTCTCAGCAAACACTTGATCCACCAAGATCACCTTCATCAGGAGCTTCAATTCATGGCAGTATCCTGCCTGGATCATCCACACCCAAAGATAATACTGGCTCTGGTTTGTTTGCCATGTTCAGTGGGAGCAGTGCTCAGTCCTTCGCAACACAAACAGTTCCTAAATCTTCCAATAAAGAGCCAGTAGGAAAAGGTCTGTTCTCGAGGTTTGGTGAGACGTCTTCATCTGAGTCTGAAAGTTTGTTTAAAGTTCCTTCTGTATTTACTCTTGGAGGTGGTTTAGACAAACAAAAACCGAGTAGATTTGGAATTTTGTCTTTCTTGGATGATAAAAAATCGAGTGAGTCTATGCCTGGAGATGAAGCTGCTACAAAACCTGAGATAGCCAGAAAATCTATCTCTATGGATGATGGAAACAAACATGTTAAATCATCATATGGCAAAGCCAAAGAAAGTGAACAGGATCTTCCAAATATTGCTGTATTAACAGCTAATGAAATAAATGAGAAAATCAATACTGAAACTGACATCAAATCTACTTTTGATCCACCATCTAAATTTTCCCATGCTCCCATCATTGAGGAGTCTGAAATTAAAATGCTTGAACATCCCACAGAAGGACAGCCTCCAAAACAGGGTTCTTTGGAAACTAAGAAACCGCTGGAGACTGAACAGAATCTTAGTGAAGAACTGGAATTGGAGACAGAAAAAGAAACTGGTGGGCAGTCTTACTTTGTAGAATCATCAGAAGCCAGGAATGTTTTAGAATCAGAAAAGCCAGTTGAATCATATGAAACCATAGAAGCAGAGAAATTAAATAAATCTGTGGATAATATAAGCCATACTCAATCTATTGGAATACCAGAAACACTGAAGGAATCAAAATCACAAGAGATTGTGTATAATAGGTGCCCTACCGAAACTGATAACAAGCAGGAAGAATATTTAGACATGGAAGCACAAAACCAGGATGAATCTGGGAAAGAATGGTCCGAAATAGACAAAGAGGGTGACCATGCACAGCAGTCTGGAAATGACCCATGTGATGGTGTGTTAGAGGAGGAACCACCTAAAAACAAAGCAAATGAAGTGACAGAAAAACAATTACCTGATATGTCAGCTGAAATCGCTTCAGAGCCACTGTCTGCTGTGATTATACAGAAACAGCCACAATCTCTACCAGAAATGATTGGATCTCTTGGCAGACCTAAACCAAGAATGGTAGAGTCTCCTGGCCAAACTAGACCTGAAAGTCAAGGCCAGCGTAGACCAAGTGTTTCTTCTTTTCAAAGACCCACTGAGTCAAGTGCATTTTCCGGATTTATGTCTATGTTCTCTGGACCGAGTGCATCCAATAAACCTGCAACCTCCAGCTTTTTCACATCACCCCAGCATTCATTTTTTAGAATACAGCCTAATGGAGCTACATGCATGCAGCAACAACCCAAGAACTCATTTATTAACCTGCCTGCTAACTTACCCTTGGGTCTCTCCACAGAGTCTCTGACAGGTGATTTGTTTGGTTTATTAAAATCTAAGGATGCTGCTAGTCCAGAGGAAACCAAATCTGCAGTGGAGACCTGCAAGCACAAGACTGCGGATGATGAAGGAGCAAACAATTTTAACAAACAGACCGGTTCCTCTGGCAGTGAGTTAAGTACAGTCAGAGAACATGAGGCTTCTAAGCAGCAAACTGTGAACAACCATGAAAGGTCTGATCCTGTAGAAGAGGCAAGAGGTGGCAACATGGAGGTTACAGACACACCTAAGGCATGTGTCTTAAAGGAGGGATCTAGCATTGCTGTATCATCTCCAATCCCCATTGACAGTGCAGTCACTCTGGAGCAACATCCATCTTCAATTACAGCTAAGAGCATGCTTGACTTGTCTGGTCCCTCAGTCCCCTCCTTTGGAGGTTTACTCTCAGGTGCTACCGAGACACTGTTTGGTCCATCCACTAATACAAAGCTACCTCAGCAACCACCTGACTCAGGAAGTCTGTTTGCTAGCCTCAAAGGATTTTCTGCTAGCCTATTTCAAGATGAAAAGTCAACTCTTCCAAATGAAGAACCCATGTCTGCTCCAGCCATGATTGAGAAGAAATTAGGCTTTCCATGGCAGAGCCCAACATCTCCTCAGACACCTTCTACACCTGTAACCACACAGGTAGAAAACAAAAATGACAACAAAGAACCGGAGATTGATACGTTATCAATAGAATCAGACATAACAGAGAGTCAAGATTCCAGCGATACTGAGGGACCAACTGACACCTATTCAGAGAAACCACAAAGTTTTGACTCAAGTCCAGACAGCCTGTTAGCAGTAAAGCAGGACACGTCCAAACCTGGAGAAAACGTGGAAGCTGATATATCCCTGAACAAGGACCAGGATGCTATAGATCATGGCATGGGACAGCTACCAGAGAGTCCGCTGAAGAAAGAGCATGACAGAAGGCTAGTAGGAACATGATATATAGCTGTGCTGAGACTGTTTACCATATCGTGATGTGAGACCTACCCTGTGCCTTCCACCTCCACCTCCCAGTGCCTGTAGTTTGATGTATGTGGACTGTGTTAGTATATTCCCTTGGGTATTGTTCCTGTTTTTGCAGTTGATATGGAATGAATTGCATTATTTATGATGCTGAAATAGTCTCGACAAGCAGGAAAGAGGGAAAACAGACCACATTTATTGCACTAGAATGATCTCTGAAAGTCAGTCTTATATTCCCAGTTAATAGTATTTGTTTTAGGTAAAGTTCTATCTGAAAAAAAACACTACTTGCCTTAGGCCCAGACTGAGTGGCGTTGATGGAGGCGCAATGCAAGAATCATGCCACCGTTTTTTATATATTAGCTTTGAATATATACGGTCGAATCGTTTCCTTCCTTTCAGCCTGCCTGAATTATTCCATTACCTCTAGCCAGTTTGTTTACATCAATTGAAAGCCAGGAGATTTATGCAGGGAATGGTACAGAGTTATAGGCTATGCTGTAGGCGTGGAGAAAGGTAATAGCAAGGGTGATTTCGGCAAAACCTCAAGGATAGTAAATCTTCATGGTTAAGCAGAGCTGGCGACGGTGCAGGTCTCACTACAGCACAGAGTACAAATAGTCTCCAAATTTTTTCTTATGATGAAAAAAATCAGAGATGAGGTCAAACAGTAGGGAGGGTTCTTTCTGGTAGCCTCTTGTCCTGTTTGTCCTTCCTCGCTTTAACTTGAGCCTCTCTATTGACCTCACCTTGGCTAGTACTTCTGTTTATCCCAAACTCATCCAGGATAACTCTACAGAGCCCTGCAAACCTAGCACCACGTCTTTCCATGTTAAAAAGCTAAAGTACCTGATAATATTACAGTGCTCTTTTTTTATCCTCCAATCTATTAATCAGGTGCACTGAACTAACACATAGTTCAGACAGATGCAGGTCTCTGGGGGGTTATGAACCCGCAACATTTCATTTATACCCACACTGCCCGTCAGATTATACCACCATCCGTGTCTCTTGTGTTCAGCCCGGCAGAGAGCTCTCGGTTCGGCTCGTCCGGTAACCTGAGCCAGGCCAGTTCCCAGTTAAGCTCAGAACCAGACGAAAGGAGCGACCCGGAGAACCTGACCCGGCCTTCTGTCACCACCCGACCTCGGCTGTCCTCTGAGAAAAGTGAAAGGGAGACACGGATGAGTGCACTGGAGAAAAAGAGAGACGGTCCTGCCCAGTCAGAGAGGTGAGTCTTAATGATGTTGAATGGACGTCTGATTAGCCCTCGCTAATTGCTGCTTTTGTTATATTTAAAAGGAGGTTAGGAAAGGAGTTCTGACCACAGACAAAAGGACAAACTGTGTGTACGATAACGTTGAGATCTGGTGATTTAGGTCTGAATGACAACATGTTAGTAAATAAATGAAGCCTGTCTCCTGATTGGCTGTGGCTCCTACCAGTCACCAGACAAATTTATAGACTCGCCCACGTCGTACGTTTAACCACATGGTAACCTTGATATATTTATATGTTATATCCATCACTCTGTTAAAGTTGAATTTATTAATAATGATATATTTTTATATGTGATTTCCAGTCTGTGCTCTTGGCATTGTGTTTTGCTCCTGTTTTCACTTCACCTCCCACACAACTTACCCTCAAATCTGACTTTCTGTTTTTTTTTTTTTCTTTCATCCAGTTCCTTCAATATCGATCCTCCTCCCATGGCCTTGTCCCGCCTCCGCTGGCTGAAGGCCATCAACAAAGTCCGGGTTCACCTGCACCAGGTAGGAGAGGGAGACAGCTCTGCCCTCTCTCTCTCTCTCTCTCAGTGTCTCAGTGGTACCTTTTTATTACGTCCTCCTTGTCATCTGGGTCTCTGTCTCATACTTGTCCTGACCTGGCCTTGTTGTGTGGTTGATTGAGATTCCCTCGAGGCAGAACTCGAGCTGTATTTTTATCTCCAGGGTGAACTTTTTGTCTTTATTGCATTACAGTACATTATTGTCCGCTATCCAGACATGCATTTCTCCTGAATAAATGTCTCTCTTTTACTCTGTTGTGTTTTCCTGCTGTGAATTGTCCTTTTGGGAGACATCCGAACACGGACGTCTAATAGGACGCGAACACACCTCTCTTCTTTGTTCTGCTTTCAGATGAATATGAGGGCAGAGACATAAATACAGCTTCGGTAAAGTCTGATTAGAATGATAAGACGGTTCAGGGCCCTGATCCATTAGCATGGCTGTGTTAATTAGAAAGCTTATAATTAACACGGACAGGTTAAATGGTCCGTTTTCTACACTGCTAACACTAATGAGCTGCTTTTAGTTCTGGATCAGTGAACCCTGTGAAAATTCAGGAGCTGTCTGATTTCTGCTCGGGGGTTGATTATCATTCTGTTGATTTATTATCTTATGTGATATGTGTGTGTGTATGTGTGTGTGTGTATGAATGGGTTTGCGTTGTGCTTGTGTCTGTATGCGTATGTACGTGCTCTGTGTGCGTATGAATGTCTTTGTGTAAGTATGTTTACGTGTGCTGTGCGTGGGTATGGATTCGTATGTGTGTGTGTGTGTGTGTGTGTGTGTGTGTGTGTGTGTGTGAGGGACGGCGCTCTCCACAGCTGCATAGAATTGTAGGTTGACGTGTGTGATTCCGTGACAGGAAAAGTGTGAGGGAGGAAACGCCGTTCCAGCTGATCACTGTCCTCCAACATTTACACACACACACACACACAGTCAGTCCTGCACATTTTCAAAGAGTGTGTGTAATTAATGTGGAAGTGTACGGAACTGTGTGTGTGTGTGTGTGTGTGTGTGTGTGTGTGTGTGTGAGAGAGTTTTAGATCAGACGGATGGCTTCGGTAATGTCGCAGAACATTTGTGAGAAGTTCCTCAATGATACCTCAAACCTGCCATAGCAACAGAGTGTAATTACCATGGAAACCCAACCTTGATCTGGAGTGATGGTGCTACAGCAGCCTTGTGCCTGTTTTTAAAGTCTAATGATTTCCACCTCAGCGACTGGAACCTGTTTATTTACTGCGTCCCAGCAGCAGCGGCAGTGGTGGTGGTGGTGGTGGACTCCAGTCTCCAGTCCAGAACCCAGAGAGATGAAATACATCAGCACTACCCTGTAGTAAATCCACTTCAGAGTGTTTTACTACACCATACACACTGTCTACAGTCTGACTAATGTCTGAGCTTGTTTTAAACTCCTCCAATCAATACACACACACACACACACACACAGACAGAGAGAGAGAGAGAGAGAGAGAGAGAGAGAGAGAGAGAGAGTTGATGGCGTGAGTCGTCTGCTCCGCTCGTCTTATTCACCACTTTTTGCAAATGCGGTGTGATTAGTCTAACCGGTTGTTGTGGCAACCATTAGTGTCTATTTACCTCCGATCCACTGATGAATGCTAAATGAAAAATCAGATTCAGGCTCATACACACACACACACACACACACACACACACACACACACACACACACACACACTTGCTCTCTGGCTCTACCTTGTCGGTTGACATACACCCACCTCTGTACTGTTTGTAGGTTGTGTGTCACTGATGTCATATGTGCGTTGGTATTATTGTTATTATTATTAGTATTAGTATTTAAGCCCCAGAATGCATTGCGTCTAACAGTAGGTTATTCAGCACCATATGAGATGATGAGAGCGACGACACTGACTGTGTGTGTGTGAGTATAGAGAGCACTAAAGCACTGCTGCATCACTGTGGTTTTGTAAAGATGAATCAATGAATCAAGAACTAAACCCTACTGCAACACTATCAGCACAGCATTGTGGGGAATATAGGAAGTGATGAGTCAGGAGTGGTTGATGCAGACTGATGCCAGACATTTTAGTATTAAAAGGAGAGTATTGATGTTAAGGTGATGTTCGATTCCGAGTCTAGGGACCAGGTCAAGACCAGAGATTCCCAGCATGGGGGAAGGGGGGTCATATTCATTTCTCATAGATGTGTATTGAGTCTCTGATACTGAATTTTTCATTGACTGGAGATGAACAATAAAATCAGACAAGGTGAAGGCTGTCGTCATACTACAGATATATCTGATTTAAATTCTAGTATGAAAGTGAAAGTGAACTACTCTTTTGACCCTTGTGCAGTTAAATTTAACCCATCTAGCACACTAGTAAACACACACTTGGGGCAGTGGGCACATGTGCCAAGAGTGGTGGGCAGCCCGTATCTGCAGCAGCTAGGGAGTATTTAATACTTTAGTGAAGAATCACCATCGGTCACATACTTATACCAAGTAAAGCACCAATATTTGCCCTATACTAATGCCAAAAGAAGTATCACCACTGGCTCCATACCAATCCCAAATGAACTATTACAGTTAACCCCATACTAATATCAAGTGAAGTATCAACATTGGCCCCATACTTATTCCAAGTGGAGTACCAACATCTGCTACATACTAACACCAAGTGGGGTATTACCATTGGCCCCATGTTAGTAGCATGTGGAGTATGACTGTTGGCCCCATACTAATACCAAGTGGAGTATCAACATCAGCCCCATATGAATGCCAAGAGGACTACCAGCATCTGCCCCATATTAATACCTAGTGAAGTATCACTGTAAGCAACATACTAAGAGGAGTATCACAGTTGGCTCGATACCAATCCTAAGTGGAGTATTAGCCCCATTCTAATACCTAGTGGAGTACCAATATCTGCTCCATACTAATCCCAAGTGGAGTACCAATTTCTGCTCCATATTAATACCAAGTGGAGTATCACTGTTGGCCCCATACTAATACCAACTGGAGTATCACTGTTGGCCCCATACTAATACCAACTGGAGTATCACTGTTGGCTCCGTACTAATACCAACTGGAGTATCACTGTTGGCTCTATACTAATACCAAGTTAAGTATCACAGTTGGCTCCATACTAATACCAACTGGAGTATTACTGTTGGCTCTATACTAATACCAAGTTAAGTATCACAGTTGGCTCTATACTAATACCAACTGGAGTATCACAGTTGGCTCTATACTAATACCAACTGGAGTATTACTTTTGGCTCTATACTAATACCAAGTTAAGTATCACAGTTGGCTCTATACTAATACCAACTGGAGTATCACAGTTGGCTC
>JAOVVF010000028.1:16871978-16886065 GCA_028565595.1 Duopalatinus emarginatus | reverse complement strand
TGTGTGTGTGTGTGTGTGTGTGAGCGACTCACCATGGCAGTATGTTCCATCATTAGGGATGAACACAGCCAGGTTATTAGTGGGGCTGTAACCCGACACACACGTGCAGTAGTAGCTGCCGTACGTGTTGTGGCACCTGCTGTGATCTCCGCAGATCTGCCCCAGCTGGCACTCGTCCTTATCTACCAGACAGGAAACGTCACGGACGAAAGAAAGGGGAATTATTGTGAAATGTCGTTGAGATGCTACAGGAAGTCAGAGAGAGATGCTACAGGAAGTGAAGGAAGTACCACCTTGACATTGCGTTCTGCCGTTCCCTACGAAGCCGTACATGCAGTTGCATACTTTCCCTCCAGAGCCGTCCGTCTTGTCTTCGCAGGTGGCGTTTGGGTGGCAGGAGGCACAAACGTCGACCCCGGCTACAACATCTGCAGAGAAACGGAGACAGAGAAGAAAAAGACGAGACAGGATGGACGGATCACCTGACTGTGATTGACCAAATTCTCAACGTCTGCTGTGACTGATCCTATTGTCCTCTTGGACGTACATGACTGCTTGTGTTCTCCTGACCGCAGGGTGAACGCTGTACTCTTTTGGCATTCGGGAACCCTTAAAAGTGTGTGTGTGTGTGTGTGTGTGCGGTACCTGTTATGATGGTGACGGAGGCTGTAAACAGGACAAGTGCTGCTCCCTTCATTGCTGCTCCTCTTCATTCACTCTCTTTACTCACTTCTCCTCCTCCGTCCTCGTCTCCCGCTCCTCATCCTGAAGTGAAGGACAGAATGTATGCGATATAGATGAGGGGGGGGGTGTTAACTGAGGTCCCCCTCTCTCTCTCTCTCTCTCTCTCTCTCTCTCTTTCACACACACACACACACACACACACACACACAAGCTCTGTACAAACACACTCACACAAAAGGGAAATTCGTGGTCCGTGTGGTTTTGTGATGTGTTGACATGTTCAGTTACACATCAGGGTGTGTGAAATATATTCTGGCACACGCCCAGACTGCACAGTCATGCAAATGTGTGTGTGTGTGTGTGTGTGTGTGTGTGTGTGTGGTGATTACAGCTATTTCTGGATGCCCAATCCTGCCGAACACTCGTCAACATGTAACGGCTGCCTGTCAAGCGGTGGAAGAAATGTTAGTTATTTTAGAATTGTGAGTGTGTGTGTGTGTGTGTGTGTGTGTGTGTGTGTGTGTGTGTGTGTGTGTGTGTGTGTGTTTTCGTACCTCTTGCAAATTTAGGAGACTCTCGCAATTTAGAAGGAACCCTCCCATCCGGCTTCGCGAAGGAGAACTAAAAACAAAACACAGAGTACACTCAGGTCCTCAATGCAGGTGGAGGGAGCAGTGTGTGTGTGTGTGTGTGTGTGTGTGTGTGTGTGTGTGTGTGCGCGCGCTTGAGGGTCTACATGGGGTGGAGAAGCTATCTCTTCATGCATTGGGAAGATAAGTAAACTCAGACCTATCATTACACACACACAGAGCCTTTCCCCAACACACTCTCTCTCTCTCTCTCTCTCTCTCTCTCTCTCTCTCTTTCACACACACTCACACTCACACACACACACACACAATTTCACTCAGTTCCAGTAAGCACTTTATTCTAGTCAGGGTGGCAGCTGATGCTGTGCCTATCCTGAGAACAGTGGGTGTGAGGTGGGAAAACAAACTCTCACACACACACACACACACACACACACACACACACACACACTAACTGTGTGATCTCACATGCGAACAAATACGCACAAAACTGTGTTGGGTTTACTAAAGAAATCAGCCAATCAATAAAAAAAGAACATCACAAAGAGGAAGAAAAAACACACACACACGTGGATACACACATGGATAAACACACGGATACACACGTGGATACATACATGGACACACACTTCATTCGATAAACCTGCGCTGTAAAAGACCACGTCTGTGGAATGTTATTATATTCTGTGAGCCTTGGATGGGGCTGCCCACCGCTCTGGTCATGTGTGTTCACCACCTCCCACTATGTGTGTGTTTCACTGCACCGATTGGTCAGATTCTTCTGTGTGCAAGCACAGTGGTCAATAAGTCACCCATCCTCACTTGTTAATTATCTGAACACAGTGAGCTGAGACCTGGGACCTGAGCTTCAGCTAGCTGTAATACCTGCTACATCAGGTCAGAATCATGGCTGATATCAGATATCAGATATCCTGTCCCAGTTTACTACATGGCCTGGGTACAAGGACAATAAGGACAGTGAGAGTATGACCTTGTGGACCTCAGGAGAAGGGTGTGTGGAGCTTGTAGACCTCTGGTCTGAAGAGCACAGGCAGGAGGTTGTAGTCGTCAGGATGGTTCAGGATGAGGGGCCACATCACTACGGCACTCTGACTGAAGAGGCGTGTTATCACATGACCTGTGAATATGTGTGGATTAGATTCTGTCTGATCAGTTTCAGAAGATGATCACATGGGCAAGGTTGAAAACATGTTCAGTAGGCAGCTGATCCGTGGCCTCACACACACACACACACACACACACACAAGAATAAATAAATAAATAAATAAATAAATAGGCACTAAGCATGAACACTGTGACATAACAGTCGCACAACAGCGCCAATGAGGATAGGTACGGCCTCAGGGGAGGTCAGCAGTGTATGTTGTGTGGTGTGTGGTGTGTATAGTGTGTATGGATGCTGGTTTTATAGTCTGTATAGTGAGTTCACATTGAACTTTCCATGTCGTAGTTTTGTGAAGTGAGCTTTAAAGAGACAAGTAGGTCTGAGATGAAAGCGTCCACCACTGAGCCATCTGGAAGTGTCATGGACCTGATTCACTGAAACACAGAAGGATTAAGGTGCCCACCTGATGTGACCTGATGGCCCCTATGAAGAGATCACAAGTGTTTTGTAGGATGGGAGCTGTTATGTCACACTGTACCACATTCACACCAACAAATACACACACACACACACACACACACACAGTCGTCCCAGGTGAGGACGATCCAGTTTTAATTAGTAGTTAGATGATTATTTTTACTGAGTGTCCTGGAGAACCTGCAACAGGTTTTTTTTTATGGACGGACTGTCACACTTCTTCACTCTTCATTCATTATGATTTTTTTTTTATTGTATTTAATACTTTTTTTTTACTGACATAAATTTTTTTCTGTAACATTATCATAATAATAATAATAATAATAATAATAATAATAATAATAATTATTATTATTATTATTATTATTATTATTATTCTTTTTTATTATTATTGTTATTCTTTTATTATTATTATTATTATTATTATTATTATTATTATTATTATAATTCTTCTTTTTTATTATTATTGTTATTCTTTTATTATTATTATTATTATAATTATATTATTAATCTTTAGATTCTGTGTGTGTGTGTATTTGTGTATAAATCTCTGCACTTTTCAGTGCACTTCCTAGTTTTGACCACCAGATGTCACTATCTCACACTTTCTTAACTCAGCAGACCCGAACTTTTTATTCTCAATACAATCAGAACAAAAGCTTCATATTTATACCTGCACATTTATATGTATGACGTCAGAGTGCACCAGAACATGTTCTACCTCGTGTATCTGAAGTGTTACGGCTTTAATATCTATTTTAGATTAACGCTTTATATGTGCACTATACACGCGCCTGTGCACGTGCAGACTGTGATGCGTATGATGTGTGTTTATATACAATATATCACAACATTATATATATATATATATAAACTCTCCTGTGAGAAAAATCTGGTTAAATAAACAATCAGATATATTTAATTTTTATTACATTTATATAATCTGTAGAAACCCCTGATCGCTGATATTCCCCTAAACTACCCACTACAGTCATCAATAATTAATAATGATACTATATTAGTGTGTGTTGGCTCGTGCGGGTCGGTCACCTATAAATGAGCAGCGCGTGCGCCGGGTCTCCGTTTGCAGCCATGCGGGCGGTGCGGGATTTGCGGCTGTTGTGGACGCTGAGCGCTGCGGTGTGGACTCTGTGTGCACTTCTTCTCCCAGGTCAGGTTACTACCAACAGGCTGACATTCACACCTTCATTCTCTCTCTCGCTCTCTCTGATACTAAATTACAATGAACGCCACTTTGAGTAAAGATTGTGTTGAACTCCATGGAATCAGGTGTTGTGTGAAAGGAGGACACCATGTCTCAGTCTGAGCAGGGCTGGAGCTTTATTAATGTATAGCCACAAATGGTAACTCTCCAAAATAAATATGTAAGAAACCACCCAATAAAGCTCTGTTTCTGGTTGCACCAAAACACTCTGTGTTTAAAGACCAGGTTTAATTCCATAACTTTAAGTCTAGGAATTCAAGCTTTGGTTTGGTTTTTGGTCCTCCTTGGTTTTTTTGTCTGTATGAGTTTCAGGTTTACGTCGCTCAACTGAGAAATCGTTTATTGTAGACGAACCCCTGTCCTTTCCAGTGACCAATCAGTGAGCTGCACAACATTTATACTAGTTGATGGTGTCTCCATCACTACCATGTCCTCTTTAAACAATAGGAGTAAGTCCTGGGTCATCACAGACCTCAGTGTGGGAAATATCAAGAGGGCTGTGTTTTGGCTGTACTAATCCAAGTGCACTACACCGAGACAAAATGATGTCTCTGTCCTTTATACAGTGTTTTATAAACCCAGAGAGATATAAGATATTTAGTTCCCTTCGAGGGTGTGCAATGGACTGTAGAAATATTACTAGACGTGGACTCCATGAGCCTACATATTTTGTATGCAACGAACACCATACTTACTGCTGAACGCTCCTGGGGACTTAGGTGGAAATGACAAATACCACAAATTCAGACACATCTCTGGATGTGTGTGGCGTTGGAAGAACACAAACCCCTCAGAATGAATGCAGGACATGTGTAACCATGTTTCACACTGTCGGATAATGATCACCTGTTGGAGATGTACTAGCGGTCCCATGGATTGACCACTGAACCAACCCCACACCATTATCGAGGCTTCATAGATGTCTATAGCTTTATATACACATTGGCTGATGCAACCAATGACGTCCTGGGTGCTGTAGGTGTTGCTATGTATTTTTCATAGACTTTTGTACCAGTTTTCCTGCTTCTTCAGTGTACACATGCTGGAGCCATTTGTGATTCAACTCTTTATGTTGAAAGTCATTTGGAATTTTCACATTGTGATATTTCTCTCTGTAGGGGGTCATGTGAGCGCTCAGGACTCTAAGCACTGCCGGATGGGCTCCAGGCTGTGTAAAGATGGCTCTGAATGTGTGCTTTACACCCATGTATGTGATGGAGAACCAGACTGTCCTGATGGCTCTGATGAAGAGGACTGTTCCTCAGAGTGCAGCATCGGTGAGTCAGTAATGAACGGAATTATTTGATTGGTTAATCAGGTTCAGTCTATAAACATGCTAAAACATACATAATGTTCGCTTTAAATGAATGCATCGACTTTTAGACAGGCTTTCAGTTATTAAGTCCTATAAGTTCTTTAGTCCTGTGTTGTCTGTGTGATATCAGGTCAGTTCCAGTGTGCTCATGGTAAGATGTGTATCGAGAAGGAGCAGCTGTGTGATGGGGTATCACAGTGCCAAGACCGATCAGATGAGTTGGACTGTTTTAACCCGGTGGAGGGCTGCTTTCACCGGTGTGACAAAAAACACTGTCTTTCTAAAATGTTTGTCTGCAACGGAGAAGTTGACTGTGAAGACGGCAGCGATGAAGCTGACTGTGGTAACACATGACTTTTCATGATTCGGGTTCTAAACCGATTTCTGGTTCACACTTATCCCCGCATTTTTCTTCATCCAGGCGATGAGAGCTGCAGCAGTACAGAATTCCAGTGCAGCAGCGGTCAGTGTGTGCCCATAAGCATGCGCTGTGATGGTTACCCAGACTGCCTGGATCGCTCTGATGAAGATGGATGTGTCTCACAGGTGGAGTGTGCTGTTGATCAGCTACACTGCCTAAACAAACTGCAGTGTGTGCTGCATGAGTGGATCTGTGATGGAGAGAATGACTGCAAGGACATGTCTGATGAACAGGTAACCCTCATGCTCATGCTCAGCCAGAAGGTAAGATGCTGTCTACCTTGATGTTTGTCCAAAACTCCGTTCTGGTTTGTGTATAGAACTGTACAGAGTCTGCAGTGGAGTGTGGAGCGTTTCAGTGGCCGTGTGCGTCTCGGACTCAGTGTGTTCCTCAGACCTGGCACTGCGACGGCACCAAGGACTGCAGGGACCACAGTGATGAGGCTGGATGTGAGTCACACTTGAGTCAATACAGCAGTCGAGTCCAGAGACAGTTTCTAAATTCAGCTCCTGTGTCTGAGGGTTTCTCTGCTTTGACATAAACTGTGTGTGTATGACAGGTGAGCCTGTGTCCTGCCCTCCTCATCAGTTCCAGTGTGACAGTTTGGAGTGCCTGGACCCCTCGCTCCTCTGCAATGGCAACTCTGACTGTGCAGATGGATCGGATGAGGGAGGCGCCTGTCTGAGTGACAGGTGTTCTGACCAATCACAGTGTGCAGAGTTCTGCTACAGCACACCCAAAGGAACAGTAAGCATCCTCATGTAGTAACAGATGACCACTTTGTTTACTCTGTCAGATGTTATTAGATCTTTGATGGTGGTTTGAGGGAAGGTTTTATCTATCTTTTTCACCAGAGATCTTTTAACTAATCTCTAATATTACACTGATGGGTAAATCTGTAACGACTGTCATGGTGTTGGCAATTCTGCTCATCTCTGTGTGTAGCGCTGCTGGTGCGGCGAAGGTTATAAGCCCGTAGATGGTGGTGCAGCGTGTGTCGACGTGGACGAGTGTGCAAAGACTCCAGATGTGTGTGATCACTCGTGTATGAACTCGGATGGCTCGTATGCGTGCTCCTGTAATCAGGGTTATATCCTGGAGCCTGACGGGCACAGCTGTATGATTAAAGGTAACTTTAGAAAGTGGAAAGTGGGTTACAGCATTCAGGGTGCCTTCATTTGCACATTAAAGCGGTCATGTGACTGACTTGACTGACATGTCCTTCCCTGTGGTTTCAGGTGAGGCATACCTGTTAGCCTCTATACATTCAGATGTCTTCCTGATAGATCTCAGGAGCTCCGGCCAGGAGGTTTTTCTCTCTTCTGAACAGGAACCTGTCTTCTCTCTGGATTATGACTGGAAGGAGCAGAAAATGTACTGGATAAACATGGATGCTGAGGCTGTGATGTGGACTGCTCTGGATCAGAAGAGCAGTGGAACTCTAATTGGAGGTCCAGGCTAACACCTAACAGCAGTATAATGCTCTTATTTGAAGACCTTCAAAAAGATTTTTGTGTACTCATGTGGATTTACATGTAGGTGTCAGGACAGAGTGTGTAGCAGTGGACTGGGTGGGGCGCAACCTCTACTGGACAGACAGACCAGGAGGACAAATAAAAGCTGTGGGCTTGGATGGTTTTGGAACGGAGCCTGTGGTGATTGTGAATGATGGCTTGGACGAGCTGCGTTCACTGGCCTTGCTTCCTCAGAAAGGGTGAAGTCTTGCTAGATAATGGACACATCGGGCATGTTTATATACGACATAGGAATTTTTACTGAAAGAGCGCAAGACTGTTTAGTGTGAATAACATGATCATTTTGTTTTCGAATCAGTGTGATGTTCTGGTCAGAAACGGGTGATAAAGCTCAGATCGAGAAAGCAGGGATGGATGGCTCAAACAGACGGGTGCTGGTGCATCAGTCTCTGCTCTGGCCTGTGGGTTTAGCTGTGGATCTGCTTCAGAACCGACTCTACTGGACAGACGAGAAACTGCACTGTATTGGATCGGCTACACTGGATGGAAATGATGTTAAGGTACGTTTCAAACATCTCCAGAAATGTAGCTGGTGATCTGAATGACGTTGGTTAGATTATTATTTTTTTTATTATATATCTGGTGGTTGGACTATTGTTTGCATTGTTAATTCGGACATTTTTACTTTGAAGATCCTGCAGCTGATGGAGAGTCTCAGACCGTTCTCGTTATCAGTGTTTGAAGATTTGGTTTACTGGTCTGACCTGCACAGGAGAACCATACAGAAAGCTCAGAAGTTGACTGGAAAGCAGCAGCTCGTTCTGCTGAAACAACTCGGTCAACCATTCAGTCTCAAGGCAAGTATCTCTTTATTAGAAGTTGTAGTCTGATGACTCCACAGAAGACTTCAGCTCTGATTTAAGATGAGTGTTTTGTTACACCATGCTAAAGCTAGCTTGTAGGTTTCTACAATTATGAAATGCCTAGTGGAATGTTGCAGAGCCCCAGTCAGTGGGAGGAACACTGGGGAATTAATAAAAAAAACTCACTGTCTGTTTAAACAGGTTATTCATCCCTTGCTGCAGCCGAGTGTTGAGAACCCATGTGTGTTGAAACCCTGCTCTCACCTGTGTGTCTTGGCACCTGGACTGAAAGCAGTCTGCAAATGCCCTTCTCGACTGCTGCTGCATGACGGATTAACATGTTCCAAACCAGAAGACAACGCCTTCCTTTTGCTCATGTCCCCTACTTCAGTATCAGAGGTACACACACAATCTAGTCCTGGTGTGGACATTTGCGTTAGCATGCATTCATACTCTTGCTCATGAATCCTGTTTTGCACATGGATATTTCAGGTCTATGTAAGTAGCAGGAATTCTGGTGTTGGTCTTCATGACTGGCCAGAGCATCAGACATTTGATCTCCCTGAAGTGAAGACTGCTGCAGTGCTGGACCTGGTCCTGAGGGAGCGTGCACTGTATATTTGGGATGACTCTGCAGGTGCTGTGGGCCTGTTTAAACTGAAGGAGGCAGCAGTAACACGCCGTGGGACACTGTTCAAGCTGGGGAAAGGCTCGATAGCAGCGATGGCTGTCGATTACATTACGCTGAACGTGTTCTGGAGTCCAAAAGATCAACCTGGAGTGTACGTGACGTCTGCAAATGTTTTACACACCGCCCTGGTCATTGACGATGGCATGGTGCGCACCATTGCTCTGCACCCTCCGACAGGGCGGCTGTGTTTCAGTAACGCTGAGCTGCAAGGAACCAGAACCCGTCTGGAGTGTGCCTACATGGATGGAGGAAACCGCACTGTGGTTTGGGATGGAGCTATTAATCCAATCTCACTGAGCCTCTCAACTGATGGTACCAGGCTTTACTGGGCTGATACTAGTAAGTGTTCTCTACTCGATTGAGTACCAGAATAAGCTTGCATCCTTCCAACGTATATGCTCTTTTTTCATACCACAAATGATTTGTTCTGCAAAACGGCACTTAAAGTCAAACTTAAGTGCAAGCTAATCTCCTGGGTTTGTCCTCCAGGTTTGGGACTCATCATCTCCATTAGAATAGATGGATCTGAACGCAAAGAGCTGATCAGTGAAGAGCCCGTGGTGGCGTTCACGTTAGCCAACAATGTCCTCGTCTGGGTCACAAAGACTGGTATGTAATCCTTTATATCCCTTTTAATGATTTGTATATTTTAGTGGTTCATCTTACTGATGGAACCATGAACCTTGCAGATTCCACCAAGTGCTGGTTCAGTGAGGACCATCAGACAGCAACAATGTGGTTTCAGGTGAAAACTGAAGTGCTGGACATGAAGGCGTTCGATAAACCCAGTCAGAACGGTGACCAAAGCTCTTTGTCTTCATTGACTATATCTAACGATAATAAAATGTTCAAATGTTTAATGTCTTTTATATTAGATAATTTAGGATATCATGCTAATATGAAAATGCAGAGCATACTGAAGTGTTCCACATGCTGTTTTTCATCCCTTGTTATGTCTTTAGGCACTAATTTGTGCTCCAGTGAAAATGGTGGCTGTAGTCAGCTGTGCTTGGCGTTTCCTGGTGGAAAGACGTGCCGCTGTGGGCGGGGTTTCCTTCCCATTAACGAAACAACCTGCATCCCTGACCCACGATGCCCATCAGGCACTGAGCTGTGTCTCCATGGAGACAAATGTGTACCTCTAGAGCAGTTCTGTGATGGTCACCCAGACTGTGCTGACTACTCAGATGAGATCTGTGAGGCGATGTTACTTGACACTTCTCCTTTCTTGGTTTGAGAAAATCAGTACATTGACTTTCTCTAGACAACTTTTGATGCATCTCTGACTCCTGTCAACAGTTCTCTTTTAACATTTGCTTTCAGGTGTTCTTGACCAAGCTAAATCTGCTAAGGGTGTTGAACCCACAGTTCTTCCCAAATCAACATCTCCACCTCTACCAGGACCAAGATCTTCTGATGGCCCTGTTCTAGTAAAGAGCATAGACCCCAGTATTAATGTGTCTCCAAAATCCTCACGTCCATTTGTTCCTGATGCAATGGACAGTCCGAAGTCTTTCAGGCCTGACATTAAGGTTGAAAGTGTTGACTCTGAATCATGTGGGACGAGTCTGTGTAATGGGAATGGTGAGTGTGTGTTGTCGGATGGACAGACGAAATGCGAGTGCGTGTTGGGTTACAGTGGAGACAACTGCGAGCATGAGGTTGGAGGGATAATGCAAGGGCCAGTCATATATGCCACTGTAGGATTGTCTATAGGAGTCATTGTGATTGGGGTAATTGTTGGGATCACACAGAAGAAGGCGGCTGCAAATCGGAGGTAGGTGATGCTACAGGTAATTCACTTATTAATTAGTTAATGTATTGTGAGCATTATGGGTATAATCAGTACTTTTTAAAATAATTACAACAATCTTGCATACAAATCGTACAGTTTGAGTGATTTTTAAGGGTTTGGTTTTGGAACACAGGGGGCTTTAACTTGAAAATGAATGTGAGTTTGCAGGCAAGCAAGGCCAATTGTGAGGGAAACGAGCATGAGAGATCTGTCAAACCGCCCTGAGACCTCAGCCACACAACACAACAGCAGATCGACAGATCCCGAGAATCCACAGGTCAGCTGAAGTTACAGATCATTTTATTTTCTGCTGGTGTGTTAATGCTAACTGAGATTTCCTCTTGGCCACAGGGTGTGATGTCATCAGGGGATTAGTTCATGTCAAGCTTCCCGTGCAGCGTCTTAGCATGAAATAAAGTTGCTGTTGTTTGAGCACTGCTTTGGAGTTTATTTGTTTCTGTTTTTGATGAGGTTAAAATCACTCATACTTTAAAATCTAAAGTATCTTAAGATATCTAGATATTTGTTGCAACCTTTGGTGGGGACTGAACCCTCCTTGATCCAAACTCCATTTAACCAGAATAACAGTACTGTAAAGAAAGACATTACCAGTGCTGACATTTTTAATTTACCATGTAGACCTAACTTGAATAATGTGTTCAACTACCTGTAGAAAATCTGCACAATTGAGAAACAAAATTTAAGTTGAATCTTTAATGTTTAGCTAAATATTTAATGGTGCAGGTATAATTTTAAGGCAAAAAATGCTAACTTGAACTATATGGTTTTTATCTTGAATATAATGTAGTTCTATATATTTGGCGATATATTTCAAGAACATACAATTGTAACAAAAAATAAGTTTCAAACATTCAGTGAAAAACTATTAACAGAGATGTTGGTTTGTAGGATGACTGGAAGTAATTTTACACACAGCAATGTGTATTGCATAAATATGGTTGCATAAATATGGAAGAAAGAGGTGTTGGCAGATTTTGCGCTGAAAACCAGAGTCTTGCGAGTGTAAGCTTCTGATTTCAGGAAGATGAAAAGATGGAGCCTTTTTCCGTTTATTGTGATTTTATTTTCTGTTTTGTGAAGAAAGATAAGGGACTAATCGCTTTTACGTTTTGTATTTGTTATTTCTGCCAAGGAAAACAAAATTACGTATTTCTTTCTTGTATTTAAATTTTGAAACAAAAATCAAATAATCATTTGTTTATTTTTAAATTTCTGTTTCTGAAATGAAAATCCAAGACACACAGAATAAGACATTCCCCCTTTTTGTTGTTAAAGACCATTTTCATATTTATATAATTGTACATTACTGTGGTTTGTTGTACATCTGATAATTTGTATCCAAACCACCTCCACACTACATGTAATGGATGTACAACCATACTCTGCATAAATGCATTACATTATTATGTAAAGATGTTGGGATATTGCCATTATTACTACGGATTTTTTTCAATTGTTTAAAAAATTATATCGGTATGATCATGGACGATATGATATGGCAGACCCCTACTGCTTGTACTTGAGCATGTTGCGCTCTGTTTCTTGAGCCCAAACACCCTGCCATGGCTTCTTTCCTAGGACTGAAATCACATGAGGTTTAAAGCCTTTCTGATTTTCTTAATTATCAAATGGTTATTAAGTTGTTCATCTTAATGATTTTATAACTACAAAAGAGGGGAACAGGGACTGGGATCAGGATCAGGAATGCATGGAAACTAAGCACATAATTATCATTAATATTATCTATTTTCTATAATACATCTTAAATCAGATTTTTAACATGAGGTTTATTTTGTTTAACATGAGGTGTCAGCTAGCTACTAACAGGTGGACATTTACATAAACAACAAAAAAGCTAGCTGTTAGCATGGCTTGTTGAATTTGCTCACAGAAACATGACACAAGACTATTAATTAAACCAATTCTATTTAACTATCTTACAGACTGAAATTAAATAACACTTGGGTGTTAATGGATGAACACAAAGGAAAAGAAAGGAACGCCTGCCATTTTGTCCCACAGACTTCAACAGAGACGTCATGTTAGCATCCACGCTAACACATTCACACAGTAAATAAATATAGAAATACAGAAACATCGCCATGGGTTTTTGTAAGTTATAAAAAAAGTTAGTTAAAAGTTATACCTAAATATAAAAAGAGAAAAGTAGATGTTACTGTTCTCCTGACAGGATTGTGCTTCGCCTAGTGCGAGGACTCTGGAGTGGCGGGAAACCTGACAGGAGAATGATGATTAAGTGTTTTATAAATGGAGACATTTATCATGTTTTTAACCCCAAAACTAATTAGAACTGAGTTAAAATACAATACAAGCAGAGAGCTGATCATGTGGTTAAACTTCTAATTCAAGGCTCCACCAGTTAACCTACAACCTTAATGACACCTCAGCCTTTATTGACATGGATACCTGCTTATTTATTATTACACAGCATAAATGTCTAATAATAAATATATATAAATATATATTTGACATAATTAATTAATTGCATGCTTAAGAAAGTCAGGAATACCCAATGACAGCCTGGTTCTCATGGTTCTCCACCTGGTTCCTTCCGTCAGGCTGTTATAGGTTTACTCAGTGGAGATTTGTTTAACTTTATTACAGTGATGACACAGTTAGTTTAGGTTTACGGTTTTTATTAGCAACATGCTGAAGAAAGCATGTACCAGCAGAAGTCTGGATCCCAACATCTCTGCAATTAAATTCCACACCAGTTATATACAGCACATACTGTACTATTACCCAGGTCTATGGAACACTTCCTTTATCAGGAGTGAAATATTTTACCTCAGGATGATGTCTTGCATTTTAATAAATTTGATACAGGAAGCATCTGTAGTAACATGGCATCATCTATTACAGAGCATGAATGACCAAGCTGAATGAGAACACCAGCTCAGAAATAAGGTTGTTGACAAGATGTTGTCCCAAAGGGTGTCGATGTTTACACATTACTTCTTGACAGAGCAATGAACAAAAACAGTGCTGGCATCAAACACCAATGAACACACAGATGAGGAAAAAAGTGTAGGTCTCCATCTTAATCTGAGCAAGATGGTGTTTCAGTTTAACTTCAGTTAATTATGGAGCTGTTTGAGAAACTGGAGCTGGTGGATTTTAGGCCAGGTTTGTGGTTGATCAGAAGCTGATTCAATCCTGTGAAGTGTTGTAGGAGCCACATCCGTCACACTTCATCCCCAACACATGGAAATCTACAGTACAGCGGTTCTGACAGTCATTACACAGAATCTGGAAACACACACAGACACACACAAGGAAGGAAACAAAAGCTGGTTTAAAGACTGGCCAGTTCATTCTGGACTTGTGTTTCATGCAAACACATCTATATTTCATGTCTATCACTCACTACCATCAGAAAAATG
>JAOVVF010000028.1:16799467-16809527 GCA_028565595.1 Duopalatinus emarginatus | reverse complement strand
TGGTGGACCTGATCAGTGGTGTAATGGTAGATCTGATCAGTGGTGTAATGGTGGACCTGATTAGTGGTGTAATGGTGGACCTGATGGACCTGATCAGTGGTGTAATGGTGGACCTGATGGACCTGATCTGTGGTGTAATGGTGTACCTGATTGACCTGATCAGTGGTGTAATGGTGGACCTGATCAGTGGTGTAATGGTGGACCAGATCAGTGGTGTAATGGTGGACCTGATGGACCTGATAAGTGGTGTAATGGTGGACCTGATGGACCTGATCTGTGGTGTAATGGTGGACCTGATTGACCTGATCTGTGGTGTAATGGTGGACCTGATCAGTGGTGTAATGGTGGACCTGATCAGTGGTGTAATGGTGGACCTGACCAGTGGTGTAATGGTGGACAATCTCACACTTCAGGACCTCAGGGGGTCGATTCTCAGGTGTGACACACAAACAGAAGCTTTAAGTAAATAACTTTGGTGTGTGTGCGTGTGTGTGTGGTTTTGTGCTCATGGTCCAGTGTCTTTTACTCCGGATTCCAATGCTGACCCATGATCTTTGACCTTTGATCTCTGGGCGGTGTTACACCCCACAGCTGAGGCAGCACTGTTTGCGGACGGAGTTCAGGGTGCAGCGACCGAGCAGCTTGAGTCTGGAGCAGAACTGAGTGGACATGCTGTCTCTCTTACACACCGGCACGCCTGACACACACACACACGGTAATAAGCATGTATGACATGGGATGGGTATCACATGTTTTAAACGTGTTGTCGTTGCCATGTACCTCGCTCTGTACTGCACTCCTCATCAGCACACTGACGTGAACTCTCGGGTTCTTGGTCTTTTAGACATAGTGAGTTTTTCACCTCCTCTCCTGATACCTCATTCACACACCTGATCACTCGCTTCTGTACACCTCCACCACAGCTCCTGGAACACTGACACACACACACACACACACACACACACACACACACATTATAACATTCCACATTATAACATACACAGCAGCAACAACTAAAACTGCTGTAGGAACATCTCAACACTATCAATAATCATGAACATACAAATCAGGCCACACCCCCAGACCATCTCATTAATATGAACATGACCTCTGATCTGTGTAGATGATATAAATGTATTAATATGATGAGTGATTGTGACTGAGACCTGCTGCCAGGGTCCAGGAGCCCACGACACGCACGGCTGGAGGTTACAGGGGGCGGAGCTTTCAGGTCTGAGACTCGCATTACAGCGCTCGGGCTCTGGACAAGATACAGAGCGCTCCATCACTCCACCACCACAGCTCCGAGAGCACTGACACACACACACACACACACACACACACACACACACTGTCTGTTGTCTTCTAGGGTTTACTGTTAATGTTCATTCAGCTACAATAATAGGATGATGTGTAAGTAAGTGCTTGCAGTGAGTGCACTGTGTGTGTGTGTGTGTGTGTGTGTGTGTGTGTTTGTCTGTGTGTACCTGTCCCCACTGTGTGTGTTTCCACTGCAGTGTAGGTGGTGCCGGTTGGTCCGCGCAGTGGAACGGTCTCAACACGCGGCCACTCTGAGAGTCCACGCACTTCATACCACTAACACACCCGTCAACACACTGTCACACACACACACACACACACACACACACATATGTATATGTATATATGGATAAATACGGTTACATTAGACCAGCTGGTTCCTCATGGGTTCCTCATGGGTTCCTTGGATGGTAGATATTTCCAGACAAACTTACTCTAGTGGTATGGTGTCATTAGTGGTGTGTGTGTGTGTGTGTGTGTGTGTGTGTGTCACCTTTCTCCACACAGCACAGGGTTGAAGGTTACAGTGGTGTGCAGGTTCAGGTTTTGCCGAGCTGCTGCAATCAGAATCCTGACCGGAACTACACAGTACTGACCTCCACACTGCTCCCAGACCACAGGAGGTAGAACACTGACACACACACACACACACACACACACACACAGTTACAGGCTTCTGTTACATTCTGGACTGTGATTGGTCAGGTCCTCCAACCACATGGTCCTGTATGTTTACCTCACTCCAGTTGCCCACCACCCAGAACGCCGCAGTGCTCTCGCCACCTCCTGGTGTCCTCACGTTGGTTCTGCTGAGGTTTCTGGGTGTGTGTTTGTTTTTATTAAGGACTGGGCGGGTTCCTTTGGAGCCGTGTGATCTCGGTTGGACCTTCTGCTTGTGTGTTTGTGTGTTTTTGGAGGTTCTCCTGTGTGTGTTTGTGTGTGTAAATGCTTTCGTGGTGGTTAATGAGGATTTGATTGTTCTCGTCATTTCTGGTTGTGTTGTGGTCTGAGGTGTGTGTGTTGTTGTCATGTAGTCTGGCTGTGTTGTAGTACTGAGTGTGTGTGTTGTTGTCATGTAGTCTGGCAGTGTTGTAGTCTGAGGTGTGTGTACAGTGTTGACCGGTGTGTGGACAGTGAACACGTCCTCTCTGTCGTCCTCTATGATGTAGTCATAGCCTGGTGTGTACGGTGATCTGTCAGGGGGCTGCTGCAGGTCCGTGCTGCCCTCCTCATCCTCGTCCTCACCCGTGGGTGTGTCGTCCTCTACACGGCTGTTATTAACCAGGAGGAAATCCTGATCGTCTTTGTGTAACACACTCGGAGTCGGAGTGGGCGTGTAAGGTGTGGCTGTGGGATCAGACGTCAAGTCGTGACCCGGGCTCGGGCTCAGGGTCGAGGGCTGCGGTCGGGTTCTGGAGCAGGTCTGGAGGTTACAGAAGGTGGTGGAGCGAGGTCGGGTCACAGGGTCACAGTGTGTTTGGGGTTCTGTTACACACTTGACACTACGGGATTTCACCCCTCCACCACAGGTCAGAGAACACTGTGGGAGAAATACACACTTCATCACACACTTACACACTTTTAGCAATTACACACACACTAACATTAACGAGTGAAATAAACTGACCTAGTAACCTCATGTTTATGCACGCTAGTGAATCTCAGGACCCACTAATCTAACAATCCCTGACTAGAGGATCTCATGATGCCACAAAGCTGTGCCTTCCCCCCAGCCCCAAGCCTCACCTCGCTCCAGTTCCCCACAGCCCAGGCCGAGCCACAGGTCACGTTCCGGTTGCATGGCACGACCGCTTTGGGTTTCAGGAGTTTCCTGCAGTCACCTGGGTGCAGCACTCTCTCCTCTCCAGCCGCAGTTCTGACACACAGAACCGTTCGCTTTCTTATTCCGTCAGAACCGCAGGGTGCCGAACACAGCTGCCATCCGCCCACCCACCACCTGGAATCCGGACACCATGTGTTCAGGTTCATGTATACAGAGGATGTTACAACGGTTCGTTGGGTTCGAGAATGGGATGCTGACCTGGCAGGACAGTCCATGTTCTTACAGTGGCGATGTCTGTCGTCAGGTCGAGTGTTCGGATCACACAGCTCCTCGTCCACCACGCCAACACCAGGTCTGAAACACCGCACTGGCTGCTGCTGCTCACCTGCGGGACCGGGGCTTATTAGAAACCAGCAGGCTCTATAGTGTTAAACCACTAGAGGGCAATCAAGGACAAGAGGACCGTGAGGCGGTGTTTAAGGTCAAAGTTTACCGTCTTTAACACCACCTGGAGCCACAAATTAAATACAAATACCACACATGCCTCAGCTGAACGTCTGAGTGTGCGCAGGTTTCAGTGTGTGTCATGGCTGTAGTTACACTCTCTGATTTTGTGCTGTGTGTCCTCACCTTGTCCACAGGGGGTGCTGCAGTCAGTCCAGGCTCCGTATTTCCAGCTGAACTGAGGTTCCAGCACGTCGTTACCCACAGAGCTGTTCTTCTTCACGTTGAACTCGTACCGCACGCCGGGGTTTGTCTCCTGAAACAGCAGCTAATCAAAACAAAGTGACTCAAACTCAGAACACTGGAAGGGTATCGTTTGTGTGTGTGTGTGTGTGTGTGTGTGTGTGAGTACCTGCACCATAATGGGTTCTGTTGTAGGCCCAGGAGAGGTGAGGTTCTCCAGGTTGCCACTGCGCTCGTAGTAGAATTTAACTCCGCCCACCTTGTACTCACCGTTCCACTGGATGATGTAATTGCCGTTTAGGTAATATTTATCAGAGTGTGCGGCACGCACGGCCAGGAAGTTCGCCGCCTCCTCTAGTTCCTGTATCACTATATCTCTCGCTCCCTCAGGAATCAGCACCATGTCTGCATAATCTGACACACACACACATATGTATTTCTGTCCATATATTGAGATGTGCTTCAGGTGTGTGACTGTGTTTAGTATAATTGTAAGACTGTGTGTGTGTTTGTGTGTGTGTCCTACCATATCCTTCTCTCTGTGTGTAAGTGTCGTTCAGGGTCTCACAGCTGGAGCCGTCACCCAAACACACCCCACAGCGATCCTCCTCAGCATTTGAGTTTACTGCGTAATCACAGCCCACCTCCTACACACACACACACACACACACATACACATACATACAAACACCACTGTGTTGAGTCCTGGGCTCTGGTTGGTTCCTCCGGTGTTGATTAATGTTTTATAAATGCAGGTTTATATTAATGCTCTTGTTTTTGTTACGGGTCGGCCACCAGAGGGAGCCAACCTAGATAGTTGGCCGCCACTGGGTGCCACCAAAGCTGTAGTCTGCAACACTGACGTAGGACTGCAACTCCCAAGGAGCCTCCCAAGGAACACCTGGCTGAGTCTCAGTTAAAGCAAAGGGTTCCTCATCACACCTTTAAACTTCTGTGCTCTCTTGCATCAAGTAAGACGTCAGGGCAAGCTGTTTAATGACAGGCCTCATAGAGGGTTGTCATGTAGGGTCTACAGGCCTGGGGTAATAATTGCTGTCAGGGAGAGGACAAGGGCTTGGTGTGACTGATTTGTGTGACTTCTCCATGCCAAAGAAGTTGCCATGTTATCTCAGCCTTCTCTCTCTTCTTCTCGAGCAAGGAACACCCGGCTGAGTCTTTGTTTAAGCAAAGGTTTAGCCAGGGCTTCCCATTACACCCTTAAACTTTCGCGATTTCTTGTGCCAGGTAAGAGGTCAGGGCAAGGTGGTAAATGACAGACCTCATAGAGGATTGTTGTGTATTGTCTGAAGGCCAAAGGTAATACTTCTTGTCAGGAAGGGGATAGGTACTTGGTGTGACTTCTTTTGGGGACTTCACAATGGCCTCTGGGCCTCCTCTCTCTTCTTCTAAGCTGGTCCTCGCCCAGCTGGGAAGCTTGCCCCAAACTTCCGCCCCACCTCGCACAGCTGCCTAGGACCGCCCCTGATTCTCTTACTTATCAGCCTCTGGGCTTTTTGGTGATTCGTCGCACATCAGCTGCTTGTGCAGCATGCTCTGCCTGCATGCATGATGGTCAGCCTTTAGTTAATATTTTTACTCTGTTTATTTACAAACATCCATTTTTGTTTGAGACTGCATTTGCGTGGCAACTTAGTTTGTCCTTTTTCCCCTTCCCCTTTGGTATATTTCAGCAACCAGTGTAGCACCCTGGTAGTGCACTGTGTTAAAGCACTTGGAAGCCACCGTGACGAGCTGGGTTTGTATCCTGCTCACACTACTTTTAATTATTGTTATAATAATTATTATTACATAATCAATAATAATAATAATAATTATTATTATTATTATAACTGTTATCATAATAATTATTATTTTCGGGCACCCCCATACTCTCACAACCGGTTATACTTGCACCAATGCCCTAGATGGATCAGAGCGCCGCACTTGTATCCAGACCCCCTGTGAATCGTAACAGTTCTAAGACGTTATGGTTACTATAGTAACAGATCATTCACCGCCACACCCAGCCACTCTACCTTGCACACACCATTGATGCAGACGCTGCGGCTGCTGTTGGAGAAACATGGAGTTCCATCAGTCACCGCCTCCAGCATCCTCTCAGAGAAATCCTCATTCACAGGCCTGCACTGTAACTCACACGGATGAGCTGAGAGACAGAGAGAGAGAGACAGAGAGACCGTTTCTGATGTGAAGATTACTAATGTGTGTGTGTGTGTGTGAAATGTTGTGTTTACCGTGTGTGATGATGGGTATCCACTCGTACAGCTGGTTGTGGTATGGAACTGTATTGAATTCGCTACACTGCATGTCTCGAAATGTTGGCTTCTTCTTGGCACAAGGTGCAGTGTTACACATCCTGTAGCGCTTACGCTCACCTGTACAGTACTTCCCTCCAAACGCTGGCCTAAAGAGAGAGAGGGAGAGAAAGAGACAGTTCAGTGAAACATGATCATGTTTAAACAGAGATGAAGAAAGAGGAGGAAGAGGAGGAGGAGGTGTTGTACTTCGGCTCATCACACTCTCTATCTGCTGATTGGACACCGGAGCCACAGGTGCGCGAGCAGTGAGACCAGGTGCCCCACTGGCCCCACCCACCATTCACAGTCTCAGGTAACTTCCCCACCACGACACACTCGCCTGAGATACACCACTGACACACACACACATACACACATACACACACACTGGGTCAGCATCGTTACACACTGAATACTATTATATACATAGGGTCAGCATCGTTACACACAATATTGGAGATGTTGTGTGTCATGATGATTAAGATTAAGGTGACCCCCCCCTCACCTTCCCTGGGCCACACCTGGTTCCGTCTATCGGTGCGTCCAGTTTGGAGCGACAGGAACCATCCACTGAGCACCACAGGACCTGACACACGTTCTGCAGAGACACAGAACATAGATTAGTGTGTCAGCAGTATTCCTACAGGGTCCTCCATCACTCTGTCCCTCCCTCACTGTGTCCCTCTCTCACTGTGTCCCTCTCTCACTTTGTCCCTCCCTCACTCTGTCTTGAGGACTCAGATTGAAAATCCTATGGAAAGAGGAAAAAGGAGATCTTACGTCAGTTTCAGGACAGAGAGTGGCGTTGGGTCCGTATTGCATCTGACACTGGTGCTGCCTAGTGTACCTGACCCCCGGGGCCATCAGAGCTGACGTCATGTCCTTCTTAGAGGGACGATCATCTAAACAAAAACCCCAACCACGACTAAAAAAAGCGAGACAGAGAGAGGGGAGAGAGACAGCGAGACGGAGATACAGCAGGGATACAAAAATGTAAACATGTTTGTGTGTGTGTGTGTTTGTGTGTTTACTTACTCGAGGAAGTGTGTGATGTACTGCTTGCTGCAGGAGGACCAGGTGAGGGGTGACGAGTCGTACTGAAGCTGACGAGACATGATGTAGGGGGCACGACCCTCCAACTCACAGTCATTTCCCTGACCATCATGCTGAATCCCGAAACTACACACACACACACACACACACACACAGAGTCACTCCACTGACCATCATCACTAATTACTATTACAACATTGACCCCCTCACACACACACACACCTGTGTCCGAGCTCATGTGCGATGGTGATGGCTACAGGAAGTCCCGAGTCCTCGTTGATGTTGCAGGAGCGATGAGGTTGGCACATTCCAGACAGGTGCGATAGTCCAAGTGTCTCACACGGCTGGTCCTTACCTGCACAGATGTCCTTCCTAATACACACACACACCATAGAAACTAAGTGTGTGTGTGTTTCCTTCTACACATGTTAAATCGAGACATCAGTACATAGAGTAGGTGTTTACCTGGTTATGAGCATGGCCACGTCGTGGTGTGCAGGGTGTGTGTCGCTCTGAGGGTTCAGGTTCTTCTGCCAGCTACAGAAACTGGTCAGAGTGGAATCTGCATGGTGGACGATCTTCAGACCTTTCTGACAACACACACACACACACACACACACACACAGATATCCTTAAGAGTGCCAATATTGGTCAGTATTCTCCCAACCTCCTTCTAGGGTGCCAATACTTTTGGACTTGTATAAGAGGAGGATGTCCCATAGTCTAACAAACATTCAAAAACTGATGAGTTATTAAGCAATAATAATTCATTCAACTGAGTCAAATAGTTTAATGGTTTACTCGACTGAGTCAAGTTTATAAATGATTAATTTAACTGAGTCAAATGGATTAATGATTCATTCAACTGAGTCAAACTGATTAATAACTCATTCAACTGAGTTAAACAGACTAACGATTTATTCGACTGACTCAAATGGATTAATGATTCATTCGACAGAGTCAATAAATGATAAATGATAATGATAAATGATTGATTTGGCTGTGTTGAAAGGATGCATAACTGAAATCACAGACTGTCTGTAGGAACAGAATCAGGTGAATGTGAATCATCAGGCTCAGCCGTATTAGTCTTGTCGTAGTGTGAATCATGAATCAGGAATCATGACTCCTGTGTGAAGAACAGTGAGTCTGTACCTGCTCTGACTGCAGCAGGATCAGTCTCACAAGGACGATATGGATCGCGTTGCCGATGCTGGCATCATGGTACATACCTGCCACCTACACCCACACACACACACACACACACACACACACACACACACACACACTGAGCTGAGATTCAGACATGTGAGTATTCATGAGTATTAGACTGTAGTAACAGGGTCTGTTTCAGAATCACAGACTCGGTCTGTGTGGGTTGGTCACCATGTTCATGACGGTGAAGATGTAGCTCTCCACGTTGTTGTTGCCATGGTACTGCAGCATCCTAGAGTCGGCCACCACCATCGTCTCCACCCAGCGCTCCATACTGACTGAACGCCGACTCAGCACTCGGCCTGGACCTCGCTGCTCTCGCTCCCAAACCTCTCTTTCATGTTCAATCTGATTCGAGAGCTCAGGACTGTCTGTAATATCACACACACACACACACACAGAGAACACACAGGTCCATGATTATTAGAATGATGACCAGTAGAGCACATTTACACTGATCCTGGCTGACCTTTGACCCCACAGGCAGTGTGGACGTCACGTGTGCTGCGGCGAGATCGGACCCTTCCCCATGAAGGGTTTCGGTAGATCACATGTGGGTGCTGAGGGTGTGTGACTGTAGGGGCGTGACCCTGCACAGGTTCAATCAGGAACACTCCGGTAGGGAGAGACAGCATGCCTGTCTGTAACACACACACACACACACACACACACACACACACACACACACAGAGTAACATAACTGTCTGGACTGTACATTTCACTGCATTATTTAAGTGTGTGTGTGTGTGTGTGTGTGTGTGTGTACAGGCTGCTGCTAGTTATGACTGCTCCTCAGGGTCATCACTAATTACTACCCAGCAATCCATCACCATGCCATAACAAGTCCTACACACACACACACACACACACACACACATACACAAACACACTTCCACAAGATGGAGTGCACAGTAACACAGCGCACTGCGAAATTCCCAAAAAGTTCCATATAATATTATTTAAATAACTCTTGCTGTGTGTATGTATGTTTTTGTATGTGTATGTGTGTTGGTGTGTGTTTGTATGTGTGTGTGTTTGTATGTGTGTGTGTGCCTGTATGTGTATGTGTGTGTCTGTGTATGTGTGTGTGCCTGTATGTGTATGTGTGTGTCTGTGTATGTGTGTGTGCCTGTATGTATGTGTGTGTCTGTATGTGTATGTGTGCCTGTATGTATGTGTGTGTCTGTATGTGTATGTGTGCCTGTATGTGTGTGTGTGTCTGTATGTGTGTGTGTGTCTGTATGTGTGTGTGTGTCTGTATGTGTATGTGTGCCTGTATGTGTGTGTGTGCCTGTATGTGTGTGTGTGTGTGTGTGTGTGTGTGTGCCTGTATGTATGTGTGTGTGTGTGTGTCTGTGTATGTGTGTGTGCCTGTATGTATGTGTGTGTCTGTATGTGTATGTGTGTGTGTCTGTATGTGTGTGTGTGCCTGTATGTGTATGTGTGTGTGTCTGTATGTGTGTGTATGTGTGTATATGTGTGTGTGTAACCAAGTAACATGGACATGACCTGATTTATATACAACAGTTATGATTCCCACAGGCCTGTTCATACATATCTGATTTCCCTATAGAGTCGCATTCTGTAATTCTGTAGTGTGTGTGTGAGTGTGTGTGTGTGTGTGTGTGTGTGTGTGTGTGTGTGTGTGTGTGTGTGAGTGTGTGTGTGTGTGTGTGTGTGTGTG
>JAOVVF010000028.1:16765940-16787411 GCA_028565595.1 Duopalatinus emarginatus | reverse complement strand
AGACAGGGGGCTGTCTCAGAGTGCTTTGGGAGCCACACCATAAAGTGGGGAATTTGTCACAACTACGGCAACACTCAGCAGCCACAACAGGTGACACATATGATGTGAAATAATTTTTTTTAATTGTTGTTAGGTTGGCTTATATGCGTAAGTACATGTTTTGCCTGTGGAAATGACCCATAAATACCAATGAATAAATACCCATATATACCAATGACTACGTTTTCCTATTTTTCTTGTTTCATTTATATGTACATCTATGCCAATGACGTTACCACTGTACCATGCTGTCTCCCAGAATTTCTCCCTTTTGGCCTCCCATGGCAATACTTGATCTGTTTCATTAAAGGGTTCCCAGCAAATGCATCTTGTGTCTGTGAGTATTTTTACACATGCACCCACCCCAGCTCCATTTAGCAGCAGGTTGTGACATCAAGACAGTGATTTTACCAGATCTCTGAGGGTGTTCTGTGTTCTGTAGCACTAAGAAATTAGCAACAGATCCTTCTGTAGATGTTGTTTAATTAAATTGTATTCTGTATAGCACTTTTAACAGTGGACATTGTCCCAAAGCAGTTTTACCAGAATAGAAAAACAAATTTTACATCTTTATAAACTTTACTAATAATTAGCCAGAGTAGATGGTGGCAATAAAAACCTCACTGAGATGACAAGAGGGAGAAACCTTGAGAGGAACCAACCTCAAATGGGAACCTATCCTCAACTGGGTGACACAGATAGTGTAATCATAAATAACTTCCTGCTATATAGGAAATGAAAAGGGCATATGTATAGGCAGATAAATCTTGTTATATCATGAAGTCTGATTTATGCTGATTCATGCTGAATTCTGTCAACTTTTCTTTTCTGGGATTGGACCAAATAGTCTTATTTTTTAGGCAATCACTTACTCAAACATTCTGAAACCTTCTACTGGAATGTACCGATTACCACCAACTTCACTGCCACAGTTGGCACACTTCTTTTTTTCCACTGGATTCCCACACTAGATTAAACACAGATTAAACACAAACGCAATATTTTATTATTACAGTACAACCTAATTATAAGCAAATATAAAAGAAGTACTTTATAGATGGTACTGATACTCACATTGCCAATAAAAATAGGTTCCCCACAGCGACAGACTGAAGAGAAGGAGTTAAAGTAAAAAAGATTATTCACAAAGAATTTTTTTGCAAATTCTAAATATGATGAGGAGCAATGAGTTGATGTTCCAATGCATTCGGAAAGTCTTTAGACCCTTTAACTTTTTTGTTATGTTGCTACCTTATGATAAAAATATCAAGTTTTTTCCCTTCACTTATCCTGCACTCCTGTACCCTATAATAAGTATGAAATGTAATTTTTGACTTTTTGCAAATTTATAAAAAAAAAAGTAAAAACTAAAATAGCACATTGATATACAAATTTAGTACTTAGTTTAAGCACTTTTGGAAGTGAATACTTCCTCCAGTCTTTTTGGGTATGATGCCATAAGGTTTGCACATTTGTTTTGTTCTGTCATTCTTCTTTGCAGATCCTCTCAAGCTGTCAGGTTGGATGGGGACCATCATAAAATGGTCTGAAGACTTTCCCAGTGCATTGTAAATAAGCAGTAGGTCTTCATACTGGACAGCTCCATAATCATGAAAGCGGTGTCATATCAGAGCTTTTACTATGTATGACTTTTCCATTACACACACTCAGTGAGGCACTTCCCCCAAGACTATGTATGTGCCCTTTACATAGCCTGATGAAATTGATGAAACTTATAACAGAATATTTAGATTAAAATAGACAAGTGTGCAATAACCTTACCCCATAATTTCAGAGGGTCTGCTGGTTTTTCTTCTTTCTTCACCTCCTCAGCCCAGTTTTTAATCCAGTCATTTATTTCATTTAATGAGTTAGGCATAGTTGGGATGAAGAAATCCTGTGTATGTTTGGGGGAGATTTAATTGCATATCTTCATCACAAAAGCCTTTACCAAAGGATTTACTGTTAGCTGAATTTTCCACTGCTGTTCCACCAGTTCCACCATAATCACACTGTGCAACCACCTTGTACACATTTGTCCCTTATCATTAGCTATACTGGATATTTAAATTTCTGTTTCTGTCTGATATTTTTAGTCTATCTAAATCTTTGCGAATTCCATAAATCCATCAGTTTCTCATTAAATAATTTATTTTTATGTAATTGACTACTTGCCCAAACACCTCCACATTGTATTTACATCAGTTTCAAATAGATTACAGTGGACATTTATTTTGATCGCATTACGAAATGTTACTTCAGTTTTATATTACTGTTGACTTATTGTCACTTTAGTTCTAGTAATACAGTATAATATGTCTCTGGGAGTTCAGAACACCATTACAGGTTTAATCAACAAAACTATAATGATTAATACAAACAAGTCCAAAACAACCACTGATTGGTACGATGTCGCTAAATAGAATGGAATAAATTTTTAACAAAACATACACAGTCTTGTACAACTGACAGGATTCACTGCAGAAAGAAAATCACCACACAATACTACCCCATGAACAACATGAAGGACAGTTCTGCCCTTCATACTGGCAGATAATAATTCACAGACTTTAAATTATAAACCAAACCACGGATGAAATTAGCTCTGTAAAGTACTGACCTTGCATTCTCCTGGACTGAAGCACAGAGAGTTTAGCAGTTTCATCTCTGGTGCTGTAGAAACTTGTGCTACTAGTGCAGTGTGTAAAACAATCGGAGACAGACTGCAGTCCACAAGTGTTGATTCACAGATTTTAACAACTGGACACCAGCTGCTTTCTGTGTTTGACTTTATCCTCATCTTAGAAATCTAAAATTAATTACAGAGGTGCATAATCAATGTAGACACAAGTTTAGGTCAGAGGCAATGATTTAAAATCTGACAAAAGAACATAATCTGCTATAATACAATCGTTTACAATACAATGTTCGAAATTTTGGGTCTAAACCTAATTTATTATGTTTTATCTTGCCATTCCAATATTCCAAAAAAAACATGTAATCACAAAATGATGAATTAATGATGCACAATTTTACCTTAAATAAAAATAATAACTGTATAAAAATATCTCACCAGAGATCCTGCATTGTTGAGTACAGCCTTGTTTTGTGTGGCCTGTCTGACAGCAACTAATGCCATACATACCCGGAAACATGGAGTGCTTTCATTAAACTCCTAAAAGTAAAAGTAAGGTAATGTGACTGGTGCCAGAATTACAGCATGATAATTATATTTTACACATTTTAATTAGAACATACACACATTTATGATAATTAGTAATAATGATATTAACCAGTACCTGTGCAATCTCATATGAAGGCTCTTCTAGAGCTTTAAATGAGTCAACAGTAATCTTCTCATATATTTGCCCATATATCTGGAACTGATCTACTGATTGTGTGGACATCTATTGGGTTCACAAATTTTACAAGATTTCTTTATATATAATATTGAGAATTTAAACTAGCAAAACTAGCATTTATTCTATAAAATGTAATTCTTTAGATGCTAAAAAAAGTTTAGAACACAAATTCAAATAAATTCAAGCTTGTAAAACAAAAATGCAGGTTGTTTATATTAATTCCACAGAACAGCATGCATTTTTTTACCTGTTCTTTCAACAACTGACTCGGTATAGTCCACTGAAATTTTTGACTCTGTCCTAGCTGGTGGACGAGGCTGAACCCATGCATCTCACAGATGTTACGTAACAGAAATATCTGTATCCACGGATTGTCTGTTTTAGATAAAAGCTCTTGCAATATTTGCAAGAGAGGTCTGGACTCTTCACCATCAACTGAGACGTCTAAAGTATAAAATGTTTTTCATTATTAGAACAATTTTACAAGCTTATCCACTTAAAGTTTTACAATGAAAAACAAGACATAGTTATTTATTTTGTACTGTTATTATTCTACAACCAAAATCTTTAAATCTTTTAGTCTTCCCTGAAAAGACTGAAAAGGGTTAGAGAGAACTTAAAAATGTGGGAGTTGGATGTCACAGTGCACACTGGATTTATATGTACTTTAAACATAGCATGTCATGAGAATTGGAATAAAGAAAAATGGGTAAAGTGTAAGGATCTGAGTGCCTTTGACAAGGACCAAATTGAGATGTCTAGATGACTGGGTCCAAAACAGCAGGTCTTCTGGAGTATGTCCCAATAAACAGAGCTTAATACCTACCAAATGTTGGTACAAGGAAGGACAAACTGACAGGGTCATGAGCACCCAAGGCACATGAGGAGTGAAGGATAACCCTTGTATTCTTATTCCACAGAGGGGACAGAGTTCCCAGCTTTCAGACAAACAGCCTGGACAGTCTCTAGTCCTTCATAGACCAGACACAAAAAAAAAAAATACTCTCACACATTCACATTCATTCACACACAAACACACACACACACACATTTAGTATTTCCAATTATCTTGCTTGCATGTGTTTGGATTACCAGAGGAATCCCATACAGACACAGGGAAAAGATGCAAACTCCACACATACAGAACCTGGCCAGAGAATCAGTCCCAGACACTTCTTAATGTGATTTGTGGGCTGTAACAAGATGTTGGCAACAGATTATTTTTTGGATCTTCTGTTGGATCCCCACACACATCAGTGAGTTTTGAGCTACTTTGACCCTGTTGCTGGTTAACCAGTTGTCCTTCTGTGGAACAGTTTTGGTAGTAGTGTCATACTAAGCACTGTATACTGGGATACTCCCCACAACGTCTGCTCTGACCCAGACCTCTAGACTTCACAATTTGGTCCATGTAATAATCACTCAGATACAGTATCACACTTAAATGAAATTTTACAGGGATGTACTAATTTCTATGTCAAATAATTCAAAATTATATCACCTTACAATACTTGCATTATTTCTGATGCTTTGATAATTGAACATTGAACTGGGGGTCATCTTGTCAGCCAGTATTTTGGTATGCACAGGCAGTCATTGTGCCATTATAAATGTCATCTCCCTAACAGCTTCTAAATCCATGTAGCCCATATCATCACACTCTGACCTCCATGCTTTACTGTCAGAACTATGCATTCACTGTAGTAGTCCTGTTGGGACTCTTCTGAGCACCAAACAAGATTACACTTAGCTAAAGAACATGAAAAGAAGCCTAATAAATACTTGGAGTACAGTTTTTAGGTCAGATGAGATAATGTTTTGGGCTCTTATTGAGTCCAACATGTTTGGCATGCTTGGCTCTGAAGAAATTTGTGCAATGCTGGTATCTATACCCCAGAAGGATTGAGTCTGTCATCAAAAATTAAACGTAAAATGCTAAATATAAAAAAAAATTACATCTCAGTAATGAAAGCTAGACTGGCTGTTACACTGAGTTCCTGGTGTGCCTGTATTTTTAATATAGTAAATCTAAATTGTTAGTTTTTAATTTTACATAAGCGCAAATACCTACTGTTCAACATTTAAGCGAAAATGCACAGGACTGGGCTCATATCTGGGAGATACTGTCCTTACAACTTGAGAACTGAATGTTTACTTTCCGTTTATTATATCCCACCACTTGACAGGTACCATTGTACCTCAGTGGGCAGGACTAATTCATCTATTTTTTGTGGCTTTCATATAATTTGTAATTACACTGTGCTTTCCACAGCCTAGCAGACCAGAAAACAAACAAATAAAAAATGCTTCCCTGCCACACGACCAATACTTAAATTTATATACCAAGTGTGCTTTAGTACAGTAAAATTTAAATTAAAATGCATTGTGAAAGGACCTTTAGAAAGTACACTCCTGATGACTTTAGAGGCAACTGTAATGGCAAAGCGCAGTTTTGCGATGGTGTGTAGATCCTTAGAAATCATGTTCTGGTCAGACTCGTTGAACACATAAGATTCTTGATTGCCAATGCATTTGATTGCCTCGCTGATGGGACAGCTTTGACTGGAAAAGAAGATGTGATCCTGCAGGACATTTTAATAAGTGCAGTTAAAAAAGAATAATAATGCCATATTCAGAGTTTTGCACACATAGTAAGGAGCTAAGTAAACTATAATAAAATATAAAAAATAACTGGACATGTTGAATCAAGTGCTATTCAAGATAAGTGGGGTAATCCCCCACTTGTACACAAAACTTGTTAAGTGAGCTGATTATATGACTGCATATTATATTTTAGATTGATGGGGCACAATAACCTGTATGGGCAACATCCAACTCATCAGTGAAACTACACACACACACACTCACACACACACAAACCTACTTGCTCAATAAATATACCTCATCAATAAAGACATAAATGCACAAATAAAGAGTTAGAAGAAGTGTAGACCGAAATATGAGTGACACGAGTGACCAAATTAAGGCACTGATCTCACACATCTGGTATATTACCTTCTATACAGCTTCACCTTACAAATCCAAAGTTATCAAGCAATGTACAGTTATTGTGGTCTGCAACTACAGAACCCAAAGAAACCGAATGCTTTCTGTGCATTAACTTACAGTCAAAATGACAGGCTTGGTAATCATATAAAACAGACTCACCAGTGATTTTTACTCTTTGAAAAGGTGCACAATGATCTTTCATCAGGGAAAATTTGTCGATGACCATTCTGCCAAAGTCAACTAATCCGTGGATGAATTAAATTTTAGTTTAACTTTTATTAAATTGTTGGTTTGATTCATTATATTGTCTTGCTATCATTAGCGGCTAACATAACTGCAACAGCTAGCTGGCAAAGGTTACAAAACCATCTCCAACCACAAAACCATCTCAAAGAGTTTGGACTCCACTAATCCACAGTCAGAGGATTGTGTTTAAATGGTAAAAATGCAAGATCATTATTACCCTAGCCAGGAGTAGTCAACCAACAAAGATCACACCAAGAGCAAGGCATGTTATACTCCACAAGGCCACAAAAGAACCCAGGGTAACTTTGAGGCAAGTAAATTTTAGGCTAAGTTTAATGTTGATTAGTCTGATTCATGCTGTTTACTAAAGTTTTTGCCATAGGCCTATGTACATGTATTCAATTTTATTGGCTGCAGGGCCAAAGAGCTTGTGCCCCATGCTTCATTAATGAGAACGCATTGCACATGCACACAACTGAGCTGCTCACTTTGTTAGATGAACACTGACAGGCCACCCCTATGCTCACCAAACAAAGACTGCTAGGGTAAGTACTGGATGTTTGGAATGTATCAGATAGCAATATTATTGTCAAATAGTTTTATAACATTTATTACATATCACCTATGGAGAAAAATACATATTGACTTGTTACAAGTCGTAACTTGTAACAAGAACTTGATCATGTTGTGCACTGTTCCACAGCCCCTTTGGTCAAAAGTCAAAGTTGAAAAGTCGAAACACCCAATAGCGTGACTTACTTACTGGGGATGTGCGTAAGATTCAATATTAACATAATTTTATGTATTAATTCTAAGGGTTATGTAACCTATGTGTGTACATTTCAAATTTATCTTGGTTTAAAGAATTTGTGTTACTTTTATGCTAGTGTCCTGGACCTTTCCACACGACCCTTAAACAGAATCATATGTATAAAAGCTGCTATAAGCATAAAATGTATTATTAAAATAATTGGTAGTAATATGGGAAGCAGGGCTGACGACAGACCTCGATGCTGCGCACCACCATGAAGTAGATTTCATCAGCATTCTTCTCATTCGATTTCACAGCCTCTTCAATGAACCTCTGAAGCTGAGATGCTGTTTCCTCCATCCTGCTCAGAAAACAAACACCAGCTCTTAATCTGAGAAACAATTTGCACCAAATACAATAGTAGAAATGGCCAGAAGTGGGAAAAAGAAATTTGTTTTACTGAAATTCCACAATATTCAATGTATTATCTAATTCTTTAAACTTTTAAGTTGACAAATTACTCGACCTTCCCACCCTGTCTCTCAGTGTCTTTCTATAACAGCATCACACACAGGGTTTATAAATTATATAGTCAATATAAGGTGTCACTTTTTAAATGCAACAGAGATAACGTTGAAGTTTTTAACTTGCTTATTAGAATGGCAAAAAAATGAAACCGAAACATACACACAGACACTAGGTGGCAGTATTTACTGTCTTGGCCTCCATTGTCAAATTACTATATTACAACACTCCCACTTAATTTTACAATGAAATTAAGACATATTCACTAAATTACACCACTTGGAAGAACTGTTTGACTCAAACTTGCAAGATTTTTCTTGCTTGGCTGAGCGTGACATATTCAGCTTCAGCTGTTGACAGTGCAACCGTTGACTGTTTTTTGCTGAACCAACTCCACCCTGTGAGAAGACACTACCAGTTGTTACAGTTGAGTTACAGTCATCCAGATCTCCAGCCCAGTCAGCATCTGAGAAACCAACTTCCAAGTTCCAACCCAATTTCCAGACTCTAAATGCTCATACTGTTAGGGTTTGGTGTTTTGGACTGGCTGTTGTATTGCCAGTGTTTTTTTCTTTGACAGCTCTTTGTTTTGATTTCACTTGTGTCTTTTGTTTTCATGGGTTACCATGCCCCCCTTGCCACACCTGTTTCCCCTCATCCTATCATTGATGCAATTAGTGTCTGAAGTTGCCTATTGGCCCTTGTGTGTGCCGGTGTTCTATTTAAGTTCTGTTAATTCTTTTGTTCTCTGTCTGACCATGCCTACCTGTTTTCTGGGATCTGTGAATCTGTTTCTGCCTGTGAACATTGTTTCTAGTGACTTAGTTTCTGAAGATTGTATCTTCTGTGCTTTTCTGTTCTCCTTGGATTTTTTGTTCATTTTTTGAATGACTTTGAATCTGAAAATTACTTTTCAACTACTAAGCAGTTTTTGAGTTTTTGGACTGCCAGCTTGCTGCTCTGCCTTTGTGACTTTTTGTTGCCAAAATAAATACCACCACATTGATCTGCATTTGGGTCTCCGTCCGAAAGTCTTACACATACTTGAGAGCAAGGTTCACAGTGCCCTTCAGGTAACGAAGAATTCTTTTCACAGCAGTCAAATGTGCAGTATTTGGATCTGCATTGAACTTTGACAACACTCACTGCTTGTGTGATTGCCATTGCCATAAGGCTACCTACAGTGGACTAATTAGTACTTGGGTTCACTGGCTTACTAACACTATAATTCTTTTTTTAATTTCACATTTGTGTCAGCTGGGGTTGTAACTTGATTGGCTTTATTCATTCCATATTTCTGAAGAATGGCTTCAATGTAATGCTTCTGGTGAAAAAACACAGTTCTTTGTCTTGCCTTAGACAACAGAGATGCTCAATATGTAAGAAAGCTTACCCATGTGTTTCATCCTGTAGCGCATCTTCAGAGCAATTTTAAACTTATTCATGCTTTCTATTGACTCTGTAATTAAAATCAAATCATCAACATGCACTGCGAGTATTTCTAGTTCTTGCTGACATCTCACGAAACACAAGGGGTCTGATGTGCTCTGTTTAAATCCTCCTTCACTGTTAAAATCTCCTTCAAGAGCTCTGCGAAAGTCTTACTCCAGCAGTAAGGGGACTGCTTAAGACCTTCTTCAGTCTACACACTAGGTGTACCTGGCCTAGTTTGACATACCGCTTTGGTTGCTCCATGAAGATTTCCTCCTCCAGATGTCCATTTAAGAATGCACTTCTCACATCCTCCTGGTGAACATGCAGATTATTTTGAACAGCAAAGGACAGCAACGTACGAATTGAACTGAATCGTACCACGGGTGAGAAAGTTTCATCGTAATCAGCACCATACTTCTGTGAGTAGCCCTTAGTGACGAGTCTACACTTGTGTCTCTCCACTTGTCCCCCACTATAGTGCTTGACTTTGAACACCCATCCCTATGGCCTTTCATTGGTAAATCCACTTAAGTACCAGGTTTTATTTTCAAGCAGTGACTCGTACTCCAGATCAGCTGCTTCCTTCCATTCCTTTGCATTAGCACTCATCATTGCTTTTCTTTAGTGTGCTTGGTTCTGTTACACAGCAGGCATTGACTTAATGTTCAATAGTCACTATTTCAGCTAACTCATCATATGCATACCTCTTTGGAGGCTTTCTGATTCTGATGCTCTCTCCTGGAGCTTCATTGGAAGCTGCCTCATCAACTGGTGCTCCCCTATCATCTGCAGCCTCACCCCCAGAACAAGAAACTTCCACTTCCTGTGTCCAGTCAAAGTCTGATTCATTGAAGACGACATCCTGACGAATTACAATCTTCTTTTTCTCCTCATCGAACAGGCGGTAGCCCTTGGCATTGTTTGCATATCCCATGAAACAAAGCTTCACAGGTTTTTTGTCCAGCTTTCTTCTCTCTATGTCTGGGACATTTACATTTATAGACATTTCTGGGCTACACAACCAAACACCCTCATGTGACTCACATTTGGGTTTTTGCCACACCATCTCTGGTAGGGGGGTCTCTTGCTTCAGAAGCCTGTTCTGTATATAAGCCGCTGTTGCTGCAGCCTCTGCCCAATAAGTCTTTGGCAACCTTGCATGAGACAGCATACTCCTAGCTACTTCAAGTAAAGTCCAATTTTTTTTTCTTTCTGCTACACCATTTTGCTGAGGTGTATGGGGTACAGACATTTCAGGATTGATGCCTTGAGCTTTCAAGTATTCTTGAAATTCTTTGGATGTGTATTCTCCACCATTGTCTGTTCTCAGTGTTGTGACTTTGTCCACACTCATTGGAGAATGTTTTTTTTCAAAATTTTTTAACCTGCTAAGCACTTCACTTTTTTGTTTTATGAAGTAACCTTACAGCATCTTGAATAGTCATTAATAAATGTCACGAATCCACCTATGGATTTAGTGTGCATGGGACCACAGATGCCACTATGAATCAGCTACAGCTTGCGCCTGGAACAGATTTCTCCCACTGGCTTGAAAGGCTTCCTAAAAAGTTTGCCATCCACACATGCTTCACAAAAGGAGACTTCTTTCTCTCCCGAAAAGTCCACTCCTCTTCCCAGAGTTTTAAGCTCCTTTGACCTGGTGGTGTGACCCAAGGTGGCGAACTTCCCTCAAAGTCTAGCTGATACAAATCATCAGATCTTTGTGTCCCCATTCCTCGAAGATCTCCATCTTCACCACGGATGCAACACTGAGACTTCTTGAACTGCACTGTATTTCTTTTTTTGGCAGCAGCTCCCACTGAATAGAAATTCCCAGATAGCTTGGGAACATACAGCACATCATACATTGTGATATCTTTGACAACACTGAATTTGAAATTTTCAGTTTAACTTTACCAAGTCCTCTGCAATCACCCAGTTTCACTGACTGTGGTTTAGAGAACTGGTAGTCTTGAAGAATTTCTTCGTAACAGGTCACGTGCTTTGATTCTCCAGAGTTGATCAGCCACCTGCTGAGGCATCTCATTCTGCCTAGCCTCTTTAGTGACAAAGGCACTCTCAGATGAGTTTTCAGCATCCTCGCACGTCATGCTTTTAGCCTTGTGAGTTTGATTTTTGTTTTTTCATATTTGTACAATTACGCTTTAAATGTTTTTCTTTCCCCACACTTGTAGCGTTTCCATTTAGATCTGTCAACTCCCACTGCTTTAGAAGTAGCCTGCATATCTCCATAAACCTGTGTTGACATAGCTGACGCACCACTAGCAGCACTACCGACATTATCATTAGCATGAACTCACTTTTGTCAAATTGTCCATCTTCGTCTCTAGTGCAGTGACAATCGTTGCATAGCTTGGTGGCAGGCTACCTAGCAGTGTTACAATTTGGTCTTTCTCCAGTTACAGCACCTATAGCTCCTAGCTTATCAGTAAGCTCCTTCATTCGTTTTAATTGCTCAGTTAGTTTCTCATTCCTTCATTTCAAACCTGAAGTACTTTTTCTTTAGAAACAGCTTATTTGCAAAAGTATCTCTCTCAAAATGTCCTTTCAGTGTCTCCCAAGCTTCTTTAGAAGTCTGACAGGTTGTAATCAGGTACAACTGGGGCATACACAGAAATTGCCTTTTCTTTCTTTCTTTTTGTGAATTCAGCTCGTGTCTGTGCATTAGCATCTGCTGTTAAGTTATCCGTTTCCATTACCATGACATGTCTTTCAGCTTTCAGTAGACGCTCCATCTGAAATTTCCATGTTGGCCAGTTCTGTGGTTTACTCAGCTTCTCAATAAACAGCTTATCTTCCATTGTGAATTCCACAACACCGACTATATCACACAGATACCGTGTAAAACTGCCGTTTAAGCTACTTTACTGGGCCCATAACCCGTTAAAGTATTTAACGTGTTTATTAAAACGGCAAAAAAACGAAACTGTCTTGGCCTCCATTGTCAAATTACTATATTACAACAGATAAAACATTCACAGCTTAAAGATATGAATAAACACAATACCCGCATTTCAGTAGGATCTTGAGTATGAGAGATTGGGTTAGGGTTAGGTCTGGGTCTGGGTTCATGTACTGCTGTAATTTGGACCTCTCATTTGTACCTGTGGAAATAAGTGGTAAAATATTAATATCTCTAAAAATGAAAAAATTAATACACTTCAAAATTATTATATATTATATATGATTATTATAATCTTATTTATTTATCATATTAATATACTTTACTCTGACATGCAGTAGAAAGCATATATTCTTTGAAACAGTTTCACTAATGAACTTTATTTTATATTCATTATAGAGATTGCAGGAAAATGAGTTATTAAAACCTTTACTCATTCACCCTCCATTTACAAACTACAGTAGTTCTCAAACTAATGTAGCTTTTAAATAATTACCTTCTGTAGATGGGCACCTAACATAGTCCATCAGTTTGTTCAGTACAGTGTCAGTCAGTTGCTCTTTCCTGCTGACAAAGTTCCACATGAACTCAACAAAGAATGAGTTGCACTTTTTTCTAAATCTGTTCACTTTTAAAAAGGTTTCTCTGGGAAAAAGGGCAAAGAAAAACAAATGAGCTCATTATATGCATCTGGCCACCAAAATAAATTGAGAAACTGTGAACTGAGATGTTAGTACTTGGCCATAACTCCACAAGGTTTGTAATCCTGACTGATTGTTTTTTTGCATTTCATACAGTGTGTGTCTCCATGCTGCTTTAAACAAGACATGTGAAACATGTGTCCACATTCCACCTCAGCTGTGTTGTCCTCTGTGAAGTCCTGACGACAGTAGCCACACACAACTCTGATGACATAAGAGAACAAATTTTATTGTAGTTGCTTAACTGTAAATGATTCTACTGGGAGATAAATATTAATATAAAATATTTATTAAAAATATTAAATCAAGCTAATGAGACAAACTATCAGACTCGGTCATTTAATTATTGATTTAAAAATGAACCAATGTTACATATCAGTGAGTGGCAAAAGTAGGTGTGACCCCTTTATTCATTTAGAAATAATTGTTCCATCAGTGATGGCAATCTTTACATGTGTTAAAACCAAACTTTGTTAGACCCCTGTTCTTTAAATACAATAGGATGCCCATTCTCACATGATTCTATGATTCTCAGATCATTCTACTGAATTATGGCACAAATTTTTCCTTCAAAATATGTGCTAATTCTCAAGGTTCACATACTTCTGATCTTATGAGGTTTTGGATCAAATTTATGAAAAAATATAGAAAGGGTCCATAAACTTTAGAATAATTTAAGTTTAGTCTTTTAACCTATTACACACATGGCAATTTCTCTCTTAACAGACATTCTTGAGATGATGTATATTGTGTGTTAAAGTTGTGCTTTTTTGTTGTTGCTCTCATTCAACTCACTTGAAGACATTACATGATTTCTCGTTGCATTTAGCCAGAGTTTTTGTGACATCATCAATCACATACTCCACCTGCTTCGCTTTTTCAGAGTTTAGATTCTGTACAGATACAATTTTATGTTAATCACAGAAAAATATATAATAAAAATAAAATAATAAAAATTGACTATTAATATTTATTATAAATATTATAATTATAAATATTAATTTAGTGAACTCATGCAAGATGAAAAACTCTGCCATACCTTCCATGCAAACAAAAGATTTCTCACAAGAAAGGTCAGAAGTTTTTTTTCCATTTCCTGCTCATTTTGTAGGAGGTGATCCATCAGTATGTAGATTATCCAGGTACTTTGCCAGAGAAGTCTGAAATATGATACAGATTTCAGTGAACTTGTTTGGTGCTATAAGTTTGCTATTTCCAGGTGTTGCTCAAGGTGTTATTTAAAAAAAACTTAAGAATTTAAACCATAAAATTGTTCTGTACAGTACAGTTGTTATACCACAAGTTTATCATATTAAATTATTCCAAATACTACTGTCAATAATGACCAAAAATTATGACACCTGAGGTGACTTGTCTTTGTTTATTTGGGTAACATTGCTTAACTTAATTTTTAAGGTTCACCCTTCAAATTATTATTAACTAATACCAGAATAGATACAGCATTTTTCAACAGCATCTAGACTACAAGAACTCTCCTTTAGCAATGAATTAAACAATATTCACACAGAATAAACAAGACTTCATTGAAGTGCCCACAAGAAAGGCACCTAACCCCCCAATTGGCAGGGTATATGTGCTCACTGCCCTGTGTGTATTTCATTGCACTGCATGTTTAAATCCAGAGGTCATTTCCACTGCACAGTGGTCAAAGCAGTAGTTCACTATTTATTTATCATTTATGTTTTTTTTAATCATATAGCTGGTGAACCGAGAAAGACAAAAATCATACCTTGTTTGTGAGTAAAACCTGCAAGTGTCTCTAATTTGTGTTCTAGTATTGAATGATTTTTCATAATGTACCTGATTTTTGTGATTAGCATTTCTGCATTTTCAGCATGACGTGTCACCAGAGAGGCCTCTGACAGGATCAAGTCAGCAGTCACAGACACAGACTTCACTTTTCTTAGCCACTGCTGGCAGCTGCTCAAGTCTTTCAGCTCACTTTCTTTTGGCTCAAGTCCCTGAAGCACCTGGCTGAGTGCCTTAAAATAATAACATTAATATGTCTTCATTGCAAATGTTGACTATATTGTGTATGATTGTCTGTGACTGTGTTCTTTTGATGACAATTGACTTTTAAATAGAAAATAAAAATTTAATAAAAATAAGCATTACCTCAGTTGCTTCCCCTGCAGTGATCAAATTCTTGTTTTGTAGAAATAAACTGTAGAAAATTTGATGATTGTCATGCATATATTTGTAAACTATATACAGCCAGGGCAGAGGGACACAGTCAGGATCATTTCCCGTTAAATCGTGATGAACACGTGATGTGAGTCTAGTGAGTGTTTCTGAAAAATACTGTAGGAAAAAAGAAAACAGTTAATGTCTATATGTTTATCAAATATACTGAAAAACAGGATAAAATATCTGTCCTGACTGCTAAAGCTGAAGGTGACTGATGTTTTGGGTAATGAGAAAGGAGTTGACCAAAATTAAACCTAGAGACCCTGGGAGAACATGTAATACTCTGAGATCAGGAGTAAAACATGAAAACTCCCTCAGTATAGATTGTCACTGTAAAGCCACTTTTCATATAATATCCATATATAAATATGATATACCCTAGTCAGTTAAAACATTAAGACTGCCTGCCTAGACAGTCACCAAAGATCTCTGACCCTGTCAAGGCATGGGCTTCACAAAACCTCTTAGGGTGTAATGTTGTATCTAATGCCAAGGTATTAGCAGCAAATACTTCTGTAGATCTTCTGTGGGATCAGACCAGGGGGTCAAGCCTTTTCCCCTCCATGCACATTACTGAGCCTTGCCTAACCATGGCCCTGCTTCAGTTTCACTAGATGTTCTTGTGTGGACCACTTTTGGTAGGTACTACCCACTATATATTGTGACACCACCCACAAGATCTGTTGTTTTAGAGATGGTCTGACCCAGTTGTATAGACATCACAATATGGTCCTTGTCAAAGTCATTCAGATTTTTACTCAGCAATACAACACCTGGCCACCAAAGAGATCCCTCTCTGGAGTTCAAGCTCAACCCACCTTGGACTGCTTTCCTGGTTTTGACCCTCTGCCTATTGACTACAATTTTGACTTCTCCTCCTTTTTCGATATAAACCTGCAAATGGATCCTTCTCTGGCTTCTGAGTCTGATGCTTTACACTTATACTTGCCCATTTTGTCAGGATTGCCCTCTCCTGGAATCTGTTTACGTTTGCCCTCTGCTGGCCTGACTGTGTTATTGCTTTAAGTTCTTTTTCTTTTAGTCTTTTGTTTCTACCAGACCTTTTGGATTTTTATTGCCTCCTTGTTTGCACACGTTTTTGTCTGTACCTGTTGCCTTGGACCAAACAATAAATCACTAAGACTGAAGTTTTGCATTTGGGTTCACTCCTTCGACAACCTGACACATTTTTCTTGCTTCTCCTAAATTCCATATTCACTTGCTGTCTAATTTATTCCATCCTATATCAGTGTAACGAGATAATGAATGTTATGGCTGTGCATCTCTGTTGTTGTTTCAATATGAAGCTCAAAAGTAAAGTATAATGCAATAACAATAATGTTTTGTGCATTTATTTAAGCCTGCCTCCTGAATCCTCACTTGATCCAATCCCACTGGAACTTAGCCAAAACTGGGAATCACTAAAGAAAGATCCATGGTCATCACCATTTAGATAGCTTGTGCAGACCCCTGTGCCCCCCTTGAGCTGCGAGCTGATCAAGTGCAGAGAATCCAGGCAGCTAGCACAGCCTGAAACACCCAACCATCTAATGGCTCTCTTGTATTGGCTGTGTGTTTGTGCTGATGTATGTCATTGATGTGCTGCATGGCATGAATGTTAGCTGGTAATTCTGCTGGCCAACTAAATGGCACCCTCTTCCCTCAATAATGATCTTTCCACCTTCTTGTTATAGGGTGCTTGTGATGGTGTGACCGAATTCACCCCAGTTCCCTGTGGAGACCACCTTTTGCCATCCCAGAAAGCACAGGTACCAGAGGTTCAAGTTTATCCAGTGTATTTTTTTGCCTCTGCCTCGTCACACTAACCTCACAGAAAACAACATTGAGGCACCACCAAGTTATTCATTTCATTGTTTCTTTTCAGTCCTATGATCCTTTAGACAGGCAGGGCTCAAAAAGCGAGCACCCAATGCGGGCCAGTAAACAGAGCCATGTGAGTAAGCATTCTTTCAAATTAAGGCGGCTTTGTGTGGGGGCCCATTATTACATTTATCATACTTTTCTCTCTCTTTTTTCTTGCATACAAATGAGTCAGAAAGAGCGCTGGTAGCCATTTTGTCCCATGTTGTGTAGGGGAGAAGTGTCCTGCACGTGTGAATGAAGGGAAGCAGGCTGAATCGGCAGGTAAGTGTCATAGGTCCCACCTGTGAAGAATTTCCTCTAATTGCTTCAATTCCTCTAAAGTGTGTGTGTGTTTAATACAAAGCTGAAAAGTAAAAACATTTTGCCTAACAAAGAGTGTACCTGTGTTGTGCTTTCCTCAAGCCTGCCTCCCTAATCCACATTGTGATTTGACCCCAGCTGAACCTTGTCACAATATAATTTGCACTTACCTTGTTTAGCTCATGTGGATATGATGGCATTGACATTTGGACAAGATCTTCAGAAAACATGTCAAACAGCTTATTTCCTTTTGTGATGCTTTTAACCCAGGGTAGAGGTATCAGTTCTTCAAACTTCTCAAAGTACTCCTTATCAGGCTTGGAACATGGCCCTTGAGGTTAAAATGATTGAGTAAATGCATACATAAGTAAACATACATACAAATATGCATATATACAGTTCCCTCTGAAAGAATTGGAACATAATTTAGAATTAAATTAATAAAATCAGAATTAAATTTCTGAAAAAGATGACTTGGATTGCTTCTTTAATGCGAAGATTAGCAGTCTGTCAAACCCTCAATTCTCATTTTAGTGTCAATATTATTGAGCTGATATTACTTCTTTCCTTGAAATCATTGAGAAAACTGTAAAAACCTTATGAATATGATGCAACTGGTTTTGGCAGATGGCAGACACCCTCCAGTATCATAGATGACCCCCTCTGCGGGCCAAATCAGCAAATTCCACACATGGTCTCTTCATGTTTTTTCTTCCCATTAGGACAAGAACTCTGTGGCAAGCAGATAAGCAGCCACACAAGAAGCCTATACTTACTCTTATTTCTTCCTCCAGGACCCTATTCTGAAGTGACTATCTGCCACCAAAGAGGGGGATTACCTTAAAGAACTGAATTCTCTTAATCTTAATAAAAGGACTCTGGCGGATCAAAACCTTGTGACAAAAATAAGTTTGATTCTAAAGTTCCAGCATGAAGGAGTTGACTTTCTTTCTGCCCTACATCAGTTGTGTCGCAATTGTAAAGGCAATTCAAATCTACTAAGAGAACTTGGAATGGTCACTTCTTGAGTGCACCTACAAAGTCCTGCAAAGAGCCATCTTCATGCTACAAGTGTACCCTAAGCTGCTGTCACCGGGGAGGCAACACAGACACACTCAGTGAGCTCGTCTCTCCAGATTTTATTACTCCTCAACTTTTTAGTTCCAAACTGCCGGTCAAGCGTCTTATTCAGCTGACAGACACTGCTTGATATTGGTGCAAACTGCATAAGCAAAATTATCTATCAACTTACAATTTCCAAATCCAAAGGATGCCGAGGGCTACTGAATCGACTCCCCAAGTCGAGCAGAGCTAGCGCAGATGGCAAGGTCACAAACGAAAGTGAGGAGGACCTCGGTCTAAGCTAAAGCTGAACCCGCACCAACCAACTGTTCCCAGCCTTTTTTCGCTAATGTTCGGTCTCTGGTGAACAAAATGGATGAGCTGCGAATCAACACACACTACAACACAGAGATGGATCAGGGAATTGAACATCATGATTCCAACTGAGAAGTGGCTCAACGGCAACATCCCCAGCAGTGCAGAGGAGCTGGAAGGACGCAGTTTGTTCCGAGAGGACAGAGTGGCGTAGGACTCCAGTAAGAGCAGGGTAGGGGGGTCTGTGCACAGGCTTGCTGTAACTGAGTAATTGCTCTGAAAATCTCGAGTATTTAATGAAAAGTGCAGACCCTTTTATTTACAGAGAGAGTTCTCAGCTGTTGTTGTAACTGCAGTCTACGTGCCTCTTGATGCTAATGCTAAGTTAGCTATGAAGGAGCTGAGTGCAGTGATTGGCAGACAACAGACTGCACATCCGGATGGAGTGTTTATTGTGGGAGACTTTAATCACTCTAATTAACAAAGTGTGCTGCCAAAATTTCAGCAAAACGTCTCGTGTTTCACCAGAAGAGACAACACCTTAGACCATGTTTACATGAACATTCCAGACAGGTACAGGACTGTCCCCCTCCCCCATCTGGGAAGTCTGATCACCTCTCATTGTTCCTGCTCCCCAAGTGTGTGCCACTCATCAAGCATGTGAAAACATCAATGAGGACAGTTATGCCCATGACTGTGTGCCACTGCACAAATCTAACACCATTATTAAATTTGCAGATGACACCACGGTAGTCGGTCACATCAGTGACAATTACAAATTGGCATACAGAGAGGAGATCCAGCACCTGGAAGCATGGTGTTCATCTGACATCACCCTCAACACCAAAAAGACCAAAGAGCTCATTGTGGACTGGAAAAGCAGAAATACACTCCTGTCCAAAATCAATGGAGCTGAGGTGCAACATGTCTCTCACTTCAAGTTTTTGGGTGTCCACATTTCTGAGGATCTTTCTTGGACTATCAACACCTCTTGTCTGGTCAATCAGGCACAGCAGCGTCTTTACTTCTTGAGGAGACAGAAGAAGGACCATCTATTCCCCACATACTGACAAACTTTTACCGCTACACCATTTAAAACGTGTTCTGACTAACTATGTGACAGTGTGGTGTGGAAGCTCCACTGTGGCTGAAAGGAAGGTCCTGCAAAAGGCGGTCAAGACCGCTCAGCGCATCATAGGAACACAATTACCTTGCATCAAAGACCTTTTCCACCAGCGCTGTTGGCATAGAGCATGCAGCATCTCTTCTCACCCAAGCCACACCCTGTTTAACCTTCTGCCCTCTGGGAGGAGATACAGGTGTACACCTGCCAGAACCACCCGACTCAGGAACAGCTTCTTCCCATTTTCTGTTGCACTACTGAAATCCTCAACTCCTCCTTGTACTGAGCAATGACAATGAAGTACTGTCTATCTATCTGTCTATCTATTTATTTATTTCCACTAATTTAGGTATAAATTATCCTTTGCCTAAGCCATAATAAATTCCCTTAAAGGCCTCATAGTTAAGATCTGAAAGTCATATTACTGCTCACACTAGTCTGTTAACCATAAACCTATGCTAGACATTCATTTCCCCAAACAATATCAACATCTCTCATCTACCTGACAATTCTTTACAGTCTCATGGCATCATCTCAATAATATGCTTCTCATCTCAATCCTTTTATATTTTACTCAATTGTCTACTTTATCATTTTATTCATTCAATATCATTTTATTTATTTCTTTTTAATAAAGGGTGTGTTATTCTCATTTTGGTAAGAGATCTCTTGGCTTGCTATGATGTACGAGTTCAGATAAAGACTGAAGAAAAAAAATCTAAACCACGTTATTTAAATAAAAAATAAGTGGTGTCCCGAATAATAAATCATGTTTAAATTGGCTAGATCACCACACCTTTATTTAAATAAGGCCTTTTTATCTTACAATCAGATGTGTCTCTATCTTAGCTTATCTTGCAGATGGCCATTTTTCCCTTGTGCACAAATAAAGTACTAACTAATAAATGTAAATTAATACTAAAAAATAAGCTTATCAATGACTTTAGTGCTCATACCCGTAAGTTTTTGACTATATATTATACAATTACAGAAAGGCAAATTACACTGTTCGTGTCACCCAGATGGGGTGGGTCCCTTTCTGGTACTTTTCAAGGTTTCTTTCTCATCTCCCTTGTATGTCTTGTTAGTTTGACCAAAAATAATGTAATATAAATATTTAAATTTGTATACAAAGTATGATACAAAGTATAATAAAGCATGAAGTGTCTTTATGTTATTGCATATGTATGCACCAATATTACCTTTTAGACTGATGACACATGACCAAATCTGCTCAAATCTGTCTTTTAAAGCCCAGCTAAATGGGAAATTACATGTCCATGACTTAGTCTGGTCTCCCTGTGTTGACAGCACAGATATCTGTCCTTGATAACTGGAAAATAAAATAGAAATATATTTAAAAATTCAGAGGTCTTATAAAAGTCTTCGTTCCTCTGATAAAGGTTGTGACTGTGGAGACATTACTGGACCTCAAGCAACTTGGATTCTGTCCTTCTCCACTCTTCCTCCTATTCTGGGACCTTGATTTGAGCATCAGTGTAGTCTATTGACTGTTGACTGCGCCTTGAAATATATCACTCTAAGTGTAACATATTCTAATTTATTGAGATGCATCTGATGTGCATATA
>JAOVVF010000028.1:16745496-16761519 GCA_028565595.1 Duopalatinus emarginatus | reverse complement strand
GCAGCTGCTTACAACTTGCTATAAATGGGCACTCTCAAATGGCATTAAACACTGCAGAAATACTGAAAAAAATACTGTTGAAAAAGTGTTATTCTCACCAGTGTTTCCGTTTTGCAGTAGCTTATTGACAATTTCTACACGTTTAGTTGCCCTCTGGGTGTTATCCGCTTTGTCACTTAGCTGCAAAATACCCTTCTGGAAAGACTTCTTTATAAGAAAATGTGTGTCAACCAAGAAATCCTGAAATACATAATTAGGATGAAATATATATTAATTTTTAGAAACAAGTATTTTAAACAGACTTATACTTACCCCTAAAAGTTACACTGTTACACAATTGACCTACTATAGTGGAGTGAATTTTCAAAAAAAAAAAATGGATACAGGGATGCACTTCACATGGAGATAAGGCAGGTCCAGGTCCAGCATACACAGTGAACATCAGGAGGAGTTCAGTTCATCAAGTACCAACAACAGAACTAATTCAGGAACCAGAAAATAAAATCTTAGCCAAATGAGCATGGTAGACCATGTCATCAAAGCCTCATGAGAAATGATCATGAGTCATCATCTAGTCTGACAAAGTCGCAAAGCGTTTCAGGCCACGCAGAGAAGTCAGTTTTGACCATGCAATGTGGACCTCCAAGTATGTGCCACCCAAAGAGCAGCAGTGTGGTTCACAATGGGACTTCATACAAGCTGGTTACCATTTTACTACTTACAGCCATGCATATTTACTTCTTCTTACTCTCTGAAAACAACATTTTAGACAACTTTAATACAACTACACATGAAGGCATTGAACTGTCCTTGTTTTAGTTCTTCTTAGTTAATGGAAGCTGTGGTGATCACATCTATACACATACATACACCGTATATAGATGTAATGTGCAAGGGTTGCTGCCTCTGTTGGAGGGTCTGTGTCTGGTGGTCTAGTCTTTGTTCTCATTCAGGGCTCGGACAGCTTGTGGGAAGAAGCTCCTCCTCATTCTCTCTGTGTTTGCCTTCAGGGTGTAAAAGCGTTTCCCAGAGCGTAGCAGAGAGAAGAGTCCATTGTTGGGGTGACTGAGGTCCTTCACGATCTTCCTGGCTCTGATCCAGCACCGCTTACTGTAGATAGTCTGCAGTTCAGGAAACTGGGTACAAGTGATACATTCAGCTGACCATACCACTCGCTGGAGCGAGTCTATGAAAGGTCCTGTGAGATGTGAACTCAAAGGTATTTGAAACCGTCTACTCTGTCCACTGCCGTTCTGTTGATGAGGACAGGGTGGTAGCACCTCTGCTGTTTCTTAGTGCAGTCTTTTGTCTTGCTGACATTAAGGTGGAGACTGTTGTCCTGGCACCAGATCTCCAGGTTTCTACTCTCCTCCAGGTAGGCTCTCTTATTATTGTCTGAGTTCAGGCCTACCACAACGGTGTCATCAGCAAACTTGATGATGGTGGTGGAGCTGAAAGTGGCCACGCAGTCAGAGGTGTACAGGGAGTACAGCAGAGGGCTCAAGACACAACCCTGGGGGCTCCGGTGCTAAGGGTGAAGGTGCGTGAGACATGTTTGCCTACATGCACAGCTTGTGGTCTATCCATCAGGAAGTTGGAAGTTTGGAGGGAATAATAGTGTTAAATGCTGAGCTGTAGGCGACAAACAGCATTTTAACATAATTACCCCTCCCAGTGTCAAGGTGTGAAAGTGTAGTGTGGAGCATTCTCTGTACAACATTTGGGTCGATATGTAAACTGGAGTGGGTCCATGGATTCAGGTAGAGCAGAAGTGATGCAGTCTGTAACCAGTGTTTCGAAGCACTTAATCATTTCGAAGCATTTCAAAACTTAAAATTACACTTTGCTGCACCTTTAATAAGTGAGCAGGCCAGTCAGGACTCGATTTGACTGATGTCCAAAAGGGCATTGCTAAACTCAAACAATTTGTTTAAGTACACAAATTTGTAAAACAATTTTTAAAACAAATGTCTTTCTTTGTTGTTTTCAATTCCCTAATAAGCCAGTGCACTTTCTGTTTCTGTTTAAAGCCCAGTTGTCACAGTTCCTTGGTTATAGTTTTCCATGGTTAAAATTACATGTTTACTTGTAACAATTATACTTAAGATAATGGCATATAGCAAGCCGTTTTAACATTTATTTGCCTATTTTTGGATATCCAAAATAAAATGTGAACATGTAAAAATAAATTTAAAATAAAAAAAATAAAAATGTAAAATTAAATTGGTAACAAATTCGTTATGAATCAAAAACTTAATATTTTATAAACAAACACGTCAAAAGTACTTTCTTTTTGGCATTTTGGTTCTGTTGCTTTGAGAAATCTGCCATTTTGACCACATGCAACTGAAGCTCATAAACATTTGAACATTTCATGTACAATTTTTTTTGGATATCAAAAAATGGGTGATGAAATGTTAAAACTGCTTGCTATATGCAGGATCTTACGTATAGCATGTAGCATAGGCTTGCCATAGTTTTGAAATGTGGAAATATAATTTCCACTAGTGAAAGCTAAACTGTTATGAGTTTTCCCGACTTACTAAATGTTAAAATGGCTTGCCATACTCCTTTCTCCTAACCAGATCAAGTAGGGCAGACCTACCCAGTCGCTTACTTGGTAATTGCTGGTGTCTTATCTCCGGGTTTTTGTGTTCCATCTGCTGATAGATTACAACCTCTAATGTTGCATCAGCACCTTTATATAAATTCCCACACTCACATAAGGGCTGACACAGGCAGCCCAGTGTCAGCATTTGGGTCTGTCTCACACATGTCTCATAACATGTATGATTTCCATACCATTTACATATGCACATGCTGGTTTCACACACACACACACACACACACACACAGAGAGAGAGAGAGAGAGAGAGAGAGAGAGAGAACTTACCTGTTTTTTAGAAGATGGAGTTTTAAGACTATCTGTGTCTGAATCCACTGTAAATATGCAAAATAATTATTTTAACAACATCATTAACAATATATAAGCACTGTACTGGTGTGCTGGTGTGAGTACAAAAGTTACAAAATTATGTGAACATTACTTGTAGGAGAGAAGGAACATTTAGTGAGACTTTCAGAGATAGTCATACGCTGCAGCTCATAAATGTCACAGGGAAATCCTGTAATTGCAATTAGTTCATCCATGTGTAGTGAAACCCATTGATCTGAAAACACAAATTTCAGTTAGATGTATGGCATTCAGCAAACATTCTTATGCAGAAAGACCTACAAAAGTGCTTTGGAATTTCAATACATCCTCAAAATCAATGAAGTCTGAGACTACACACTATATTACTAAATGTATGAATTATTTATAAGCTTCGGCATCAAGAAATCAAGATTCGAATAAGAAAGGTAGTTATCAAAAATATTGTTTATTGTATTACATATTATACAGAAGTTTGTGTGATGTGATGTTCATTAGAATTTCTATATTTAATGACTACAAACTGTATAATTCAGTACATTAAGCAGAAATTACCGCCAAATGTTGCAGTATATCCACAGCCTCCCGAAATCCGGGGCAGGCTTGTAAGAAGCACAACATCAAATGCTCGAAATGAGCATAAATTTTTGATGCGGGTAATGCTGTGTCTAAAAGTCACACAAACAAACAGAAAGTGCTTATATGTTATTTAATAGACATTATTATTACAGGGATGAACTCACAGCCAGAAAGAAAAAGCATTTGAAGGTAACATCTAAAGCACCACTTTAATCAAAGCAATAAGCAAAAAGAGTGTGCTCCTACATATAATGACAATCACTCCAAACATGGTTACATGTAAAATTCTGATCCAGCACATCCTGTTATTTTTGCATGTTTATATCAGTGAATAATAGTTGTTTGCACAAACTACATTGTGTTGTGCTGAATTTATCAAAATTTTATTTAGCTATTTTAAACTGATATGTTAAAATATGAGAAATATGTAGGAAAAACTTAACTAAAAAACTAACTATTAAACAGTGGCACTGGACCTCATCCTACTGCAATTTATAATTCAAGCTAGTGTTCCATTACTGTAACAATGTTTAAAATAAAACTCCAGTTAATGCAGTCCATAAACATTGGTTACTCTTATTTTAACTGTCTACCAATTATACATTACAGATTAAATGAATGAATGAATGAATATAGGCTCAAAGTAAAGAACTTCATTTGGAGTATTTTGGCATCCAAATTATGTTAATGATTACTTTAAACTTTGCAGTCCGTGACTGTCTGACCTTTCAGCTCCTGGTTAATCTTGGGGTGGTTTACCATCATTTTTGCTTTCTTATTTTTTTGCTTTCATTTTTCTTATTTGCCTATTTTAATGTATGTTGTAGTATCACATTTAAATGAAAACTCCACCTAAAGGTGTACATTAATAATTGTTTTCTCTTTTTACCTCACACAGAAGAGCAGTCGCTGACTTTGTTTTGGATCATCAAAGTAAGACTGCAGTAGCAGGAGTTTACGTGCTCCTGTGTCAATGTCAAGAAATTCACTAGAAGAAACAATGAAGATGACAACCATCAGTATGTTCACACTTTATCTTTTAAATGTTGTTTATGAATCATAAGCCAGTAAAATCATTACCTCACTGTTTGAGAAAATGACTCCTCTGTGTAAAATTCATTCAGCAGGAGGAGACAGGAATCACCCTCTGTAATGTCAAGCTCCTTATTTATATTCTCAACATCTCTTTTATTGAGTAGTCGAGAATATGTGGATACCTGTTTTATTAATACACAAAAACAAACACTAAAAATGAATTATTATATAACACATTATTAAAGAAAGTGAAACAAAAACAGATTAGGTGTACCTCAAGACAAACTCCATCAGTTTCAGCGTCTCTGTACTTCTTTAAAGCTTCTATTAAGTTGCTATGTGGCTGCTTTGCAAAATAAACCTCTAGGAACTTCTCAGAATATTCTTCCAGGTATTTTGTAGCTCTCAAAACGGAATCTGGAGTTGCACACTGAAGAAGCATTTCCTGGGCCTTTTCAAGAACTTCCTGTCTCTCATCAGGGTGCAGTTCCTGAGACACTATTTGAGGACAGCACTGTAAAAGTACAGCTGCACATGTATCTCCTGTGTAGCCAACTATAGTGTCATGTTTTTTCCTGGTGATGATCTGATCACTTTCATTTGAATCCTGTGTCACAAATAAGGTTAGCCAATCCTCCAATTCAGCCTGCATCTTCTGAGCATGGCCTGGGAGAATATTACTAATCTCCAGGCAGTGTTTTTCCAGTCGATTTAACAGTGGTGTAGGGAACTGCTCGTACACTGTGCTTTTCTCTTCAATGACGATCAGTCGAAATTCATCTTTGACTCTGCATTTAACTCTGTGAGATCCTAACCCCAGGTCAACATAGTAACTCCCCCCTAATTTTACATAGCACTGATTCAGAGCATCATAGAGACTCTCATAAAGGCTCTGAATATTTAGCAGGACAACTGACCTTCCTGTCTCCATGCATGTTTTTACTCTGTTTACTGTGCGACAAACCTGAGAATATTCTTCATCATGTGGGAATCCTGATCCAAAAATAATTTCAACATTGCTTTCATCAATGATGTTTTGGGATTTCAAAATCTGAAGAGCAGCATGATTGATTGTTGGCAGTAGCAGGTACCTGGAGGTAAACCCTGAGGTCCTGTTGTCCAGGTTTTCTCTGACCAGAAGGACTGTGTCACATTTCTTTGTTCTCTCTTTATGAATATCAAATATGTCCAGAACATTTAGAGAATCCAATCCATCAAAATTCCTTTGCACAGCCCTGGTTAGATCTTCGTCTGATGGCCTGCCATTTGCTTGTGTAGCATAAAACATAATCAACTTTACAAGACTGTAAAAATCCCTAAGTCCAAAGAATTCGGTTTGCTTCTGTTTCTGCTCCTCAAGCACTCTTAAGTAGAATTTAGTCAGCATGGGAATCAAACACTTAATCTCTGTGTAGATTATTTCCTTAGCACTTGAACAGATGTCACAAGCTGTTTTTTCCAGCTCCACATCCACAGGAGATGTCCTCAAAACTAAAATGCCACGGTTCATCTTTGCAGGATCCAATGACCAGTTGGAAATTCCAATAAACCCAACTTTTTTGTCTTCATCAGGACTTTCATCATCAATACATCCATATTCGAGTAGTGGGTGCAATGTTTTCAGTGGCATTTTTGGAGAGTCTTCTGCTAATCCAATTTCATCAAGAACCACAACAGCAACATATTCCTCCAAATTTTTGCCCTTCTGGAACTGTGCACATTGCCTGAATATTGAGATGATACCATCAGGAGATGAGTGTGGGCTGCACTGGAATGAGGCCAGCTGTGCTTGCTTGTATCTTTTAAAAAGATCATTTGGGGAAGCCTTGCCCTGCATTGCATGAGCAGCAATTGTCTTGGACAATGATTTTGAGCTTCCAGGCTTTCCAACCAGAAACAATGGGATTTTTAAGTTCATGCACACAACCATCATGAAAACATTTTCTTTTAGAGCTTCATTCTTTGCTACTGAAGCTGGACAGTCAACATTTGAGATGAACACATCTTTACAAAGCTCAAGCTCTCTCTTAATGTGACTGACTGTCACACCAGGAGGGAAAGCTTTTGAAACTTGTTCTAAGAATTTATTTCGATCCTGCAGTGAAGCCAAGTAGCAGACTCCAAGTGCAAGAATAAGAGAGCGAACCAGATCATCAAAGTTTCCTTTATTTTCTGTTTCATTGTTTTTGTCTTCCATTTCCTTAAATAATCGTTGTCTTTGGTTATAAAACCACATGACTGTTTTCATACACCGCTCTATGTCTCTGAGACTGACCATCCGACATTCATCAGTTAAGTCTGCCATATGCTGCTGAGCGGCAGAGATCACCTCTGTAAATAAAGCCTGATGTCCAAGATTGGGAAGATTTTTTTTTTGAAAGAATGTCTTGACCATCTGCCTTATATAAAGCTCTTGAGTGTGTTTATTTAACTTTCCAAAGTCCCACACCAGAGGAGTAAGACTTGGTGGTAATGGCTGCACTCTGTAGACCAGTTGCCGCATTGGTATCTGCCCAAGTCTCTCCTCTGTGTTCTCACTTCTGACTCTGTATCCTAATCCAGCTTGTTCCAGTTGCTTTATAGCCTCCTTTGAGTGCTTTCTGTAGGGATTGCATGCCGCAATGATCTTAAGGTGAGGTGCATTAATTTGTTCTCCGTTGAGAGACTTGTCACAGATCACCTCTTTGATTGCATTAACAGCCTCTGTTGTGTTAGCTTCATCAAAAAACAGCACTGTGTCCAAGTTATGAATTTCATTCTCTTTTGAAATCCTGATAGCCTCTCTCACCTTCTTGTAAATGACCTCTGATGATGTGCCCCCATGCACCCGAACCACAATCAGGTTTTGTCTCTGTTTTCCTGATTTCAGCAGGTCACACATGAACTGGACCAGCCGGGTCTTTCCACATCCTGTTTCCCCCATGATGATCACAGGAATGTCTGATTCAAATCGAAGGTGAATCGCAATGATTTTCATCACATTATCTAATGTCAGCTGATATGTATCATCTGGATCGTTTACATTATTCACTCCCAGCACTCTGCCTAAGATATTAAGCTGCTCGTGACGTGTCATTTTTTCAAAGTCAATGTTAAAAGGCACTTTTTGTGCTTTCAACTGGAAAAAAAGTGTCTTATCAATTATTTTTTTTTCCACTACTACCTTAGTCCGAGCATCAACTGCATCTAAATTGTGAATGTGGAATCCCAAAAATGTCATTGACTCATTATCAGCATTGAATAAGATGTAAGGATGTGCCTGTTGTTCCCATCGTCTGCGGAGCTGAAATTCTCTGAGAGTTGTGTCTACTGCTTCTGCATCTTCCACTTTCTCATCACTGTCATCTGATGTCTTCAAGGATCTCATAGAAAAATCCTTGGACATTGTTATCATGAATTTCACAACAAATTTTTTGAAGCCTGTCAAGTCTTCTTTCAAGGCAGGGCTACAAAAAACAGATTGTTCACATTTCTTTAACTGACTGTTTAAGAAGTGTGTGAAATTTCTCAGCTCTCCCCAAGACGGGTTTTTAATGTCACAAAACTGCAAAAGACACTCCAGCCATTCCTTTGGTGAATCTTCAGCAGATCCAGGAAAGAAAGAGAAATTCTCAAGTTGGTCTTGATTTTGTCTGTAGATTTTAAAGTACTGGTAAGTGCGCTGAAAGGCTTCACTATGAAACTCTGTATCATCCATTAGTTGGTACTCTTTATCAAATGATCTGTTCTGCTCCAGATGTCTCAGGGTTTCCTCAGGTGAAAGACAATTAACAGCTGGCAACATTTCCAGAAATGCATCTTCTACCTGAGATGATATCTGACAGAAGAAAGAGTTGCAGAAATTATTTAATATCCACTGAATCTTTACATTTAACAAGGTCAAAGTTGTAGAATACGTAATAGAATTATGTACTTATTTATTTAGAAAGATTATTTGATATTTTAGAAGTACATATTGTCGTTATGTCTTTCACAAACCAAGCCAAAAGCCAAAATGTAAAAGTGTATAAATGGCAAAAAATATAATGTTAAAAAATGTGAAAGCCTCAAAGAAGTGAAGTTTATGGTGGATTAAGGTCAGCTGTAGTGTGTATTTTGAATAAAATAAAAATAATAATAATAAAATAAAGTAGTATTCAATCACAAAGATAGATAGATGGATAGTTATGTGTGTATTGAGGAGTTCAGTAGCGTGACAGGTAGTGGGAAGAAGCTGTTCCTGAGCCGGGTGGTTCCGGCACGTGTGCACCTGTATCTCCTGCCAGAGGGCAGAAGGTTATACAGGGTGTGGCTTGGGTGAGAGCCAGCAGTTTCTGGAATTTAAACATAGTTACCACATCAAATATTTAGTACAATGGTTACCTCAGAGCTATGTCTGTCACATTCCCTGTGCTTTCTTTTTGTGTATTCCACAAGGTAAATGTGGGAGTCATTGGTCCTCCATATGATACCATCTGGGCTCTGGAAACATCTCAACACAAACAGCTGCAGCAGAAATATGTACAGTCCTTTTGTCACCTGAACACAGGATTTATGTGAATTAGTGTATCAGCCTGTAGTAGTGCCAATTTTTATTTTTTTACAAATGAGGTACCAAGTCTTTATCATAATTGCTGTTTCATCACCTGACCTTACACCTGTCTCTCAACCTTGATAACATCTAGTTTTTCAAGGTCAATTTTTTTTTGTATTTGCCAGTCCTCTTCCTGTCTTTGTATCTCTAATCAAATTGGTTGCTTTTGTTTTTTGCCTCTAGGGTTTTTAGATTTTTATGAATAATTATAACATTATAATATTAATTAAAGTTTTCTAATCACAATATACACAATATCCAAGCTACCAGGCTGTAAAGCTCTCCTGATAATCAGTTCCACCTCTTCTGCAGTCGTCTCAGATGTACAGACCATAATTTCGTCATAGGTTGGCAATGGCTCCACTTTATCATTGTACAGTGGTAAACAAAGTAGAAGCATTTTCACATCCTTACAGCAAATCGGGTTGGGTTTGCCCCCTTCAAAAATAACTGCTTTTATGTATGGTTTATGTCTATTCTTTGAGTAGTAATATTAATTGTATAATTATTTTACAATTCCTGATCACAATATCACACAATATCAGAATGTTTACACAAATCATGGAACATAGAAAAAGCATTAAATAATGATAGTTGATTCCTCTTCTGATTAAAAGTCAAGGTTTTGTGTAGTCTGATTTGAGAAAGACTGTATGTATAAGTACATGTAATAAAAATACTAACCACAGGAGGAATGTCAAAGTGAAACATTCTGGGGACTTTGTCCATGGGTTTGTCCTCATATTGCCGAAGCTGAGAGGCAATGTCTTCAGTCCTCAGCTGTGACTGGCTTATCCGTATTGTTTTATGAGTAAATCCTTCACTTTTAAGGTTTTCTTTAGACACGTTCACAAGATTTTTCACATAGAGGGATTTTCCTATAAAGCATAACATTCAAATGTGAACACATGAAAATGCCAAAAGCCCTGCACATTCACATTCAGAATTATTACACACACACATGCATTGTAATTGTAATCATAATAGTAATTGTAATAATCAGTTAAATGGCATCTACTATTTTCATTAATTTTCATAAATTATACTTCATTTGTAATGTTACAGACTTTATATTGGGAACCATGTACATTTTGGTCATTCAAACATTATGACTGAATAAATCTAAATTAAAAGCCAAGAGGAGAAGAGTTCTTACCCATGCCAGCATGTTCTGAGAAAATAAGTTTTGCTTTCAGCTGAAATTGGTCAAGTTTGTTCAATTTTGTAAATCCAGTTTCAACGTCTGGAGATGTCCGGTGCTTGTGCAGGAGGTACTGCTTAATTTCCTTAATTCGATTTGGATTTTCAGAGACAGCCCTCTTATACATGTCAAAAGCAGTGGCAACATAACTCTGATGGGCCTTTGAGTCACAGAAAATAATTAATTGGAAATCGCTCTTGTACATGCTTTTCTGGGCATGTGCTGCTTGTGTTTTTTTGTAGAAAAAGGATTCAAATCTTCGGGACACATCATGATTTAGCTTGTCTGCATTCAGTAAGCAGTAGATCTTCTTGTCCAAGCTGCCAGGCTGTAAAGCTCTCCTCATAATCAGCTCCACCTCTTCTGCAGTTGTCTCAGATGTACAGACCAAAATTTCATCATAGGTTGGCAATGGCTGCTCTTTATCATTGTACAGTGATAAACAAAGTGGAAGCATTTCCACATCCTTACAGCAAATCAAGTTGGGTTTGCCCCCTTCTAAAATGACTGGCAGTTTTCGTTCCACAGTCACTTCTGCAGATTTAGCAAGATGGTTCATGGTTTCCCCAAGAACATCTAAGTCTACAAATCTGTCTGATACAAGCCCTGAGAGTTTGTTGTGGTAGGTCTGCCAAAGCATTACAATCTTCTCATCAGAATTTTGCAAGTTGTCAAAAGCTGCTACAATCTGCTCCTCTGTCATTGAAAAGGACACTTCATCAGCTGTGAGTCCACCTTTGAATTTCATTTGAGTTTTAAGGACACTATTCCGTTTTGTATCGTACTTCTCACACCATTCCTGGACCCATTCTTCATCACCTGAAAGATCATCAATGTATTGCATCAGAGTTTGTCGGTACTCGTCTGTAATCTCTAAGTCTGTATAGGCTCCAGCTACTTGTTCATCTTCTTCACAATACATTATTGCTGCTTTTATCTCTTCCTCTTCAGTTCCTATGTCAAGAAAATATTCTATTGTTTCTGGATAAACATTGAGGAACTTTTTGAGCTCGAGCGATGCTTGTGATTCACCACTTTCAACTGGGGTTTCGAGTGCTCTGGTAAGTGCATTTACCACATCTCTTGGATCAATATTGTATTTCAGCACAGACAACATGTTAAGAAGGCCAGCACTAATGATCTCCTTTTTCCGAAACTCAGCCACTGAGCAACAGAGATACTTAAGCTGTTTTGCTGTGAAGTAATTTAAGAAGTAGTATGTGTTCCTTTTCAGCTCTATGTACCTTAACCATTCAGAGAGACAACCTCTCATGCTTTCACACAGTCCTTTTAATTCATCAAGCAAGGGTCTGTAACCTTCAATCTCTACATTTGTAATACCAAATTTCACCCGAATTGTAATAGGATGTGTTTGTTGGCAGTAAGCCGTCATCTCCCAGTCTTGAAACAGAATATGTCCAGCATCATGGAGGTCAAGGAAACACTTTCCCACATTTATTATCTGCTCCAGAACCTGAAAAAACATGAATAAATAGTATTGCTTTTCCTGAATAGTGGGTGCAATTGTAAACCACATGGGTAAATATGTCATTGCTGTTTTCAGCAGTATCAAATTAAATAAAATTCTGCGATCAAATGAAAAAAAAAAACTCTACTGGATTATGCTATTAGTATGGAATTTTTACTTTTCAGATTAGGTCACAAGCCTAACACCAGCTCTTGCCTACGATTACACACTTGCTGTTCTGGCTTTTATATGTTTCATCTCTCTCACTCATGGCCTTTGTAGAAAATTGAGAATTTTAGAGACTGCCTGTTAATAAATGCCAGCTTCCAATTGGGGACTGGTTAATGTAATGTTTCTTGGCTGTGGTAATAGGAAAATCAGCACTTTTGTTCTAAACAAGCACCTGATTGCCCTGTGCCTCCTGGGATATATTTCTAAACTGTGCAGTACTTTACTGGGTGCATCACATCACCATTGTCTGGTTCATCATGACTAGCACCAAAAACTGACTGTCATTAAAACTGTCACTGACATATTCCACTATCTGCTCAATCTCTTATCCCTGCCCAAAAAAACAAACAAAAAAAAAAAATTCATTAACTAGATTGTACCTTGACAAATTATTTCCAGCAGAGTTTTAAATAAAATGTCTCAAACAAAATAGCTCTTATTAACAATCCACTGCATTTCCAGACAAAAGGAGCAAAGGTGAAACAATAGAAAGTTCTTACAAAAAACATTAAGCAAAACTGGTCAGCAGCAATGTTGTGTATTCACCAAGTGTCTATTAACTACAAGTTGTTCATTCTATAGTTCAAATCAGTCATATTTTGAATAGTGAATGAATTTAGGGATATGCTGAGTGTAAAATAAATAAAATATTTTAACAGAACTCTGAGCCAGTCATCTATGTCCTGTGTTTTAAATGCAACTTCTTAGCATGAACACAGGTAACAGTAACAGATTCCATTCATCTGTAACTCATAGTTTGCTGTTCTAATACAGGATAGAGCTAGAATTTACTTTAGTTTTAAATCTGCATGGCTTTTTTAAGACCTTACATGCTTTAAGATCAGTTACTAATCAGTTAATTCCAACTATTTTGAGGATTCAGAGGAAGTTCAAGGGTGAAGTTCAAGACATATTAACTCTTCCAAGGATTTAAATGGCTTTTATTTCTCTAATATCAGGTATTTTCTATAATATATTTGTCATTTTTTTCTAGTCATTTTTACTCAGTAATTTTTTTTAAACTGATCTTATTTGTGTTTTATTTAATATTTGTTTGGATTCAGCTGAGATGATTTAGAGCATTTTGGCCAACTATTTTAAAATGTGAATACAATTGACTTGACATGTCTAATGGGAGATTTGCCTAAGTAATGTGTATCAAGGCAGAATCATCTTAATACAAAAAAAGGGGAAAATTCATCCTTAAGTTTAAACTTTCACATTTTGTTTTTGTAGTATGAAGAGTTATCAAGCACATTAAAAGGTTTAAACATGTATTTTACATTAATATCCAACTTTTAAGAAACTGTTTTGCAATTTACATAAGAATATCTAGTGGCAAGCTGATGAATTGTACCTTTAAAATCCATCCAAAATTTATGGTGTATCTTGTGAGACAGAAACTTGATCTTAATTATTCCTAATTATTTAGCTATTTTATGCAGGGCTATCTATTAGTGTACTCTATCCAGGTTTCTTGTTATCTTTAGTTTTATAAACTATGCAAGTAGTAAGCTTCTTAATTAAATAGAAAAGACAAAAAACACACCAAAACAAGCATGCAATCTGATATCATGTCTTGATATGCTGTCAGACTAAAGGATATTGTTCTCTTTATCATTTTCATTTGTTGCACTTTCTGCACTCAAATCCAACTCGGTCTCATTAGGAAATTAAAATTTTGATTATTAATTATTTAATTTTCCTTTTTTTTTTTTATTTACATCTGTGTAGCTGAAACTTGTAATCATAAACCTACCAGAATGTAAGTTGTTATTTCATCCTCACGGTTTTTAACACCCACAGTAATCAGCATCAGTTTGTTTTGCAGTTCTTTAAGCTCAGTAAGGCTGTATGTTCTGTAAGATTCCTCATCTTCTCCATCCTTGCATCTTAATGTGATGCAGTTTTCCAGATTAATCTTTAAAACAAAGCAAAACATTGTCAGGGAATGCAGCAATGCATTTAGTGCACCAAACCACTGTAGTTACATTTGCCAAATTTTCTTTATTTTGTATTTCTAAATCGTTAGAACTACATAAGAATACAAGGATCTAAATTATAGGAGAGTTCGACCGGATTAGTTTTCTTTATTTTATTTTTTCTAACAAATAACTGTAAATGTTAACAAGCAGCTATAAATAGACTGCAGCTGAAAGAAATAATGTAAATAGAAAATCTCATAACACTAAGTCTTTGTTAATATCTATAGTAGATAACTAATAACCTCAATAATGAATCTTAATGTGATTCAGTTTTCCAGATTAATATTTTACCCTTGTGGGAACTTCAGATGGACTTTTAATTATGTAAATCCCATTTTCATTTATATCCGTGGCCTGGCACAAAGACGACCTCTCGACAGAACCATGAGTCTCATAGGCAATTTTGAGCCACTCCATGTTGTTACAGGAGTCTTTCTGTTAAAAAAATGTAATAACAACAACATGCTTAGAATGTAGTAGAGTAGGACATCTTATCTAAATACATGTCTATCTACATGAGGTGGCATATGGACCATATAAACAAACACAAAAATACACATTACTATACACATTAGTAAGTCTTTTTAAAAAGAGTAATGGTGAAGATCTGACAGTAGACATGACATAGTTGGGGCAGTAAATACAAAACAAATGTGACAGACATCAGCATGGTATCATGCTGGCATAAAATTAAATGGATCAACCTGTGCACATATCTGTAGATCCCTAAATACTCCCTTAATAACACTTTTGTTCAACATTTAAAAAAAAAAAAAAAAATCAATGACCCACATGTATGAATGTATATAATGTTTAGCCCAGGGCAAAATTATACCCCTCGGTTTAGTTCTGTTTTAATTGAGTGTTTCTTTGTATTTCTACAAAGAAATGTGCAATGTGGTTTAATATGCCAGGTTTGAGCGGTACATACTTGCATTCCATTTGCTCGTGAAATCTAGTTTTTTTGTTGTACAGAGATAAACTCCAATTGGATAATTAAACTTTCTATAAGTGTATTCGTCCAACCAGAGTGGTTTTGAGGTGAGTTTACTAATGCGTAGGACAGAGCAGCAAGCACGATTATATGTGTGAGAAGGGCAGAAAACGAGATATGCAGCGTGCTTAGCTTGTATTTGTTCCTGTAACAGAATAACTTGGATGAGTTTGTTAGGGTTTTTATTGTTTTGGACTCTTGACTCCGCCCTGCTGGCTGGCTGTTGTATTACCAGTGTTTTTTTCTTGACAGCTCTTTGTTTTTATGTCACGTGTGTCTTTTGTTTTCATGAGCCACCACGTCCCCCTTGCCACACCTGTTTCCCATCAGTGAAGCAATTAGTGTCTGAAGTTGCCTATTGGTCCTTGTGTGTGCTGGTGTACCATTTAAGCTCTGCTAATTCTTTTGTTCTCTGTCTGACCGCCTGATCATGCCTACCTGTCTTTTGAGATCTGTGAATCTGTTTCTGCCTATGGACATTGTTTTTGTAAGCCACCTAAACACCTGGGGGGTATTCCAGATAGTTAGTGACTAACCCAGGGTATGTTAACTCTGAGTTCACTAAAACTGAGTTTTCTGTTCCAGAAACCGGGATTAGAGAGACTCTGTCAGTTGCTATAGCAACTTAGGCTCTGAAGCTAACCTGCTATCTGTCAGGTTTACTTAACCCTAACCCAGAGTTTCAAACACTTTACTCCTGAGAAAGGGCGTGGCCTTGACTCCAGCTGATGTCGAGGACCGTGTCAGTAGACCCTGATTTACCTTTAATATCACCATCAACATTTCTGTTTTATATCTTAATCAATTATTTACAGTAACTACATTTTAAAATCTTATATATAGTGGATTTCTATGCAAGTTGTCTGTACAGTGTAGATGATGATTAAACATATCCGGATGATTAAACATTTCGGGAGAATTAAAAATATAAGGACGATGAAACATATTGACAAGGCGACTGTTTGTCGGTCTGTCCAAAAAGTCTGTCTAGTGTTAAAACACATCATGAATAATTTTGTGTTGTT
>JAOVVF010000028.1:16598234-16610242 GCA_028565595.1 Duopalatinus emarginatus | reverse complement strand
TGTGTGTGTGTGTGTGTGTGTGTGTGTGTGTGTGTGTGTGTGTGTGTGTGTCGGCTCCTGCTCTGTCTGACCCAGTTAATGCACCTCCAATTAGGCAGCGACAGCAGTCTAGCACAGATCTCTCTCTCTCTCTCTCACACACACACACACACACACACACACACACACACACACACACACACACACCAACGACACTGCATACATACATAAGAGCTGCTACGTCGGGGCCCAAGCACCATAGTCCGTTACGCGTCATGACACGTGTGTGTGTGTGTGTGTGTGTGTGTGTGTGTGTGTGAGCTCCACCAGTTCAGCCCAGTGTATGCCACGATATTCAGGTGTCTCTTATTTCAAACGACCGTCCAATCATCTTGACCTGTTGCCATGGAGACCCAGGTTCGGGGTCACACGTGGAGCCGAGGCGCGCGGTGTCGCTAGCAGTGACGTGCGAGACGCGCGACGGTGGATTAGTAATAATAAACAACCTGATTAATAAACCCTCGACTCATCACGTCTCATCAGAGTCTGTTTACATAGCCAATAAAACGTATCACACACACACACACACACACGCACACGCTGACTCTATTATCAGCTCCGGTTCTCTACGGCACTTTTAATGAGCACCAAAGAGACCGCTAAAAGTCGCACCAGAGGCGCTCCGACTCCCTCGCACTTTTCCTCCCGCTCAAGGACACGCTGACATTTACTGACTGAATCCTCCGCTTCAATTTTAGGACTTTTGCATAAAAATGTCAGGGTTTTTTTTTTTTTTTTTTGTTAATCCAGGAGGCCGCGAGTCGTTTGTGGCACTCAATTTATCGCCGCTAAACGACGTGCGCGCGGCTCCGGGTTTAAGCAGCCGTGAAATTGCCTGAATAACGCTGCCGTTTAAATCCAATCTTTCGGGAAGCCCTTCACCTCCGCAAAGCCCTTTGAATGTCCGACGCTCGTGAAAGGGGGGGAAGGGGGTGGGTGGGTGGAAGGAAGGAAGCGTATCCCCGCGGCACTGACCTGTAGCATTAATCCCACATACAATACAACACCGCTCAATTAGTCTTGAAAATGTCACACACTCAAGTGTGAGAATGTCAGAGGTAGATAGATTGGTCCAGTCCAACAGAAGATCCGTCGCTAACGTCTGTCGCTAACGTCTGTCGCTAACGTCTGTCGCTATTGCTGTCATTAATACCTTACCAGATACCAGTCCGAGCTGTTAATGTTATGGTAGATTGCTGTACTATGAAATAAAGGGTAAGACACGACTGAGGTGCCCTTGAGCAAGACATCCAATCCACCCCCCCCCCACTCCCCCATTTTTCCCCTCCTTGGACCACTTTGTATAAAACTGGTATCTAATACGCGATGATGAAGCGGCTTTTATTAACGTTTTCTAAAGTAAACGTTCCCGGTGATGCCGCTGTGACTCCATGGCCGATGAGCCAGAAGAGAAGAGAATGAGACTCAGCCGTACTGTAGGAATCTCAGCCGTGTCGCTATAATTAAAAACGCTTTTCTCTCGTTGTCACGCGCCGGTGCTGGTTCCAGAGTCTAACCCAGTTTGGGGTCGGAATTAATTTCACAAAGCTCTGATTTAATAGTGCCTGAGGGGCTGATGGATTTCCACAGATTGAGTTTTTCAACAAAAAAAAAAAAAGGCTCCATTTGGCCGTGGATGAACTTGTGCAGAGCGAGAGAGAGAGAGAGAGAGAGAAAGAGAGAGAGAAAGCAGCAGAGACGATGATAGATGGAGGGAAATTATAAAGCTTCCATTAAAAGTTTCATTTTGGGCTGCAAACAGCACCTGCAGTCTTTGTGTGTCTGCTCACCTGCAGGAATGACGGATAATTACGCTATCGAATCTTCTCTCCTGCACCTGGGCTGAATGGAAAACTGAACACACACACACACTCGCACGCGCTTTGTCTTGCCCCACGATCTGGCCCCGTTCTTACGGATTAGCTCGTACCAGCAGACACAATGGCTGGACATTTTAGTGGAATGTCAGTTATGCGGGTCGTCTAGAACAGTCATGTCTGAGCTCCGGCTCTGTCTGTGCTCTAGAACCTGAACAGGTACTGGATTGTTTTCTGTCTGGATAGTTCAGACTGAAAGGCAAAGTTTGTTTTTGTTTGCTGGTCACATGACCTTCTGTCATCATCCGCTACGAATCACATGTGCCAAGACTGCAGTCCAGTTGTATTAGTAACTTACACAAGTTGACTTGACTTGTTACTCAAGTCAAAGTAGAAAGTCGTCACCCGATTAATGACTTGAGTGAACAAACTACTCAAGTACTGATTAACTACTGATTAACGTCTTTGTTTGATAATCAGGACACAAAAATATAAAACAGCAATGAACAAGTTCGGAGGCGGAGAAAATCTCTTCAACAACTAAAACTACAATAAATAAAATCTTTACAAAGTAACATAAATTAATTTCTCTTCAGGTTGTTGCGAAAAAACACATTGTCGTCTCCGCCATTGTACTTGTGCTTCTGTTTGGTTTTTTTTGTACGTGTGTGCGGTCATGTGACGGCTTGGCTCTGTTTGATTGGTGAAACGGAGTCAAATGCAGCTAGTGGCTACGTTTGATTGGCAAGACCCAGTCATGTGACAGAGCCACAAAACAAAACAAAGAGATGTTGTGTTGGATGGATCGATCAAAAAAATAGCGAGTAGCGAGCAGAATGTAGCTCAGTGTAACTGTGTGAAAATAGTAGCTTCTTCTTCACTAATATCAAGTAAAAGTAAAACATACGCTGCATTAAAACTACTCCTATAAATAGAATTTATTCAAAAAGTTACTGAAGTAAATGTAGTGCATCTCTACCCTGCTCTGCTCATTAAACTGACCCCAGCTTTCCAAAAGCCAGTTGTAATATGTACTATTATGTTATTTTTGACCTCTTTATAGCTGTTTCCCACCTCTTTCCTTCCTTTACCTCTAGTCGTTTCCCATTCAGTTTGACTGAACACATTACATACCACTCCCACTGGGAAAATTGAAGAACTTGACAATAACACCAACTTTCCCTCTCGTTTTCAGGTGAACCGAGCATGGCTGTCCACTCTCCACGCTACCCGAGCTCGGCAGAACTGGATGCCTACGCCCAGAAGACCGCCAACAGCCCGCTGTCCATCAAAATATTTCCTACCAACATCAGGGTCCCGCAGCACAAGCATCTTAACCGTACAGTGAACGGCTACGACACAACAGGTCAACGCTACAGCCCATACCTCCAACCAGGTGCCTACCAGGGCCTTCTGGCCGTCGTCAAAGTCTCTTCATCATCATCTTCGTCGTCTTCTTCTTCGTCTTCATCGTCGTTTGTTGCCTCTGCAAAGGCCGTGGTGAAGAACGCTGAAGGCCGGCGGACTAAGGTGTCTCCTGCTCACTTGGTGGTGGCTCCTTACCAAGTGGGCTTCAATGCGGTACCGTCGAAGCCCCCTGAGACTACAACTCTCACTGTAGCGCCTAACGTGACAGTTGCTGGGTCTGTGATCCCTCTAGCAGGGACGAGAGGGCTCAGTCTGTCCTCTCAGTCAAATCTGCCATCAATCCAGAGCATCATCTACCAGATCAATCAGCACTGCCAAGCCCAGGCCCTTCAGCAAGTCTCTACAGCTGCCCAGAAACCAAATTCCAATCCCAGTCCTTGCAAACAAGGCACCACTGCACTTGGGGTCTCATCCGTCTCAGGAGGGAGTTACGCAGCAAATCTGGCGCCACAAGGGACAACTGGATACTCTGGGACGGTACTACAAGGACAGAACGGGGATGCAGCGAGGGTGGCTGCATATTCAGACAGTTTGGATTACATCCTTTGGCAGAAGCAGCAGCAGCAGCAGCAAGCCATTTTGAGGATGTACAGCAGTGGAAGTGGAGGAAGTGGTGCAGTTAGTAAGTCTCCAGAGTCTTGTGGCCCAAGCATCCTAGTGGGTGGATCCCAGGCAACGTGTTCCTCCAGGACGTACCCAGTGATGACAAGTGTGAGCGGAGGAGGTGGACTCGACAAACTGAGCTCCTCGCCGTTGAACTGTACAGCCATGCAGGGAAATTTTGCTTTGGGGCAATATTTCGCCCCGCCATGGAACAGTGTCCTGGTCACCCCAGAAAGTGACTGCTACAACCCTCAGGAGCTGCCGCCAGGGACGACAACCATTGGGCAGAAGGAGCTGGGCTTTCTGCCTCATCATCACCACCTTCATCATCACTACCACCATCACCACCAACACGCTCCCGCAGACGGCTTAGGGGGCATTTGCTGTGGTCTGCCAAGTAAAAGTTTGTGCAACGCTTCTGTTCTCAGTAGCAGTTTGCAGTCGCTGGAATACCTGATCAACGACATCCACCCTCCATGTATCAAGGAGCAGATGTTGGGTAAAGGCTACGAAACCATCTCAGTACCACGACTTCTGGATCATCAGCATGCACACATTCGACTTCCTGTTTACAGATAGAAGCGCCGATATCAGATACGAAGGGTTTCGCAAATTGAAGATGTTTTCAGTGGTGATGGGTTTGTGGATTGCGGTCCGTTCCGTGAGTGTTTTCTTCCGAGTTCCGAGAAGATCTGAGTGGTGATTGTTGAAGATCTGGACTGTGTTCGGTTGCTGGTTGGGAAGATCTGGATGGTGACTGGTTAAAGTTTGGGAAGATCTGGATGGGGACTGGTTAAAGTTTGGGAAGATCTGGATGGGGACTGGTAAAGGATTGGGAAGATCTGGATGGGGACTGGTTAAGGATTGGGAAGATCTGGATAGTGATTGATTGAAGACGACTGGGAGGAAATTTAAAGTCAGAGATCCTGCTTAAGAATTGTTTTGCCAACAGGGATTTAAACTTTATTTCCTTTAATTTTTCTATGTTGTTTTTTATACACGTTGTCTGTTTGGACAAAAATTCTGTAGGTGATAAAAATCACATTATATACGAGCAGAAAACGACATTCCTCGCTCCAGCGAGTGTGTGGATTCATACGGCGAGGGCAAATACAGCTTCAACAACCGGCACAGGTGAAGATTTGACGGAGATGCTGTCGGATCAGTGCTTCTGAGTGTTGTTTAAGGACGTTACATTGTACTACTTAAAAACTAAAATAACTTAATTGTAAGAATAATTATGGCTATAATTTAAAAAAAAAACAAAAACATTGCACTGCTTTCGGAAATGTAGAATCCTGGCAAGAAGATTGAAAAGCTGGAAACAACTAGTGTGAGTTTTAATGTATTTATGTACCTTGAAAACTTGAATTTATTTTTTGTTGTTTTATATATTTGTAGTATATAAGATGTATTGGCTGCTAAGGAGAAAAGACGTGTCTTAGTTTTTTAATGGTTCCTTTTGAGTTCTTTCTGTTTGGGGAGCAGTCCCTAGTTTGGCTGAAATCTACTTCTAACTCTGATCGGGTCTCGTGAGCGATTTTGATTCATGACGAACTAACACTGGAATCCACTGAAGGATCGACAGACAGCTGACTAGAAGTACACGACATTTTAATATTGAGAATGTTATAATAGGTCTGAGGTCCTGCTTTATTGCCACTTTGGTTTGAGGTTTTAGTTTTTCGTTTGTTTTAGGACCTCCGGGGGTCATTTATGGCTGTTCATTAGACCAAGAGCTGTTTTTATTTAATCAGACATGAATGCAAAGGTCTGTAGTTCATATATATATATATATATATTTACTATTCAGGACGAATCCACTAACTCATATTTGTCGGTTCTCACTTTTTGTTGTTGTTTTCCCCCTCACTCGGTGTTAAACACAGTGTTAATACACTCATCATCTCGACAGCCTTCATCCTATAAATGGCTTAGTTTGTATTTGTCTTTTCACGAGTGGTCGAATAAAACAGTTCAAAGTAGAAGACCCAGAACCGTCTGTTCAGAATCAGAGCAGATGTTCAGGTTTCAGGAAAATCCTTTAGACGTTTGTAGGTTCTGACTGAAGCGGACTTGTAGTTCTGCTAATCTCCTGTCGCTAATTAAAGCTAAAGAGACGCGCAAAAGCAGATTGCTTGGTCGCGTGACCCTGTTTGAGCAGGAGGGCAGGAAGGAAGGAAAAACCCAACACTCGTTCATCTATTATATTTTTTTCTTCTGCGGAAAGATGAAACAATCATTTTTCTCTCGATTTCTTTCTCTCAGAAGGTGTCACGTCCCCCCCTCTACCTCCCTCTCTCTCTCTCTCTCTCTCTCTCTCTTCCATTTTTCTTCGATTTTTATTCTCTCTGTCTCGCTGCCTGTATCACTGAAACCTTCGTTCCAGCTGTGAAGTCCCTGTGAATGTGCTGCACTTATCTGACTGAGTGGACCAATGTGAAAAGCAAAAAAAAAACGAGAGAGAGAGAGAGAAGAGAAATTGGATTGATGCTACGGTACTCTGCGCTGAATTAGCATTTCTTTTTTCAGTCAAGATTTATTGGAAAATTGAATTCCTAAACACTGGAGAAAGACGGAAAAAGAGAGAGAGAAAGAGAGAGGGGAGGAGAGAGAGATTGTTTGGGTTTCTGCCAGAGGCAAAAAGCAGTCTAGATTTATGAAGTGCAATTATTATGACTGTATGAAGGGTAATTTTCTTTTCTTTTTCTTTTTTTTTTTTTTTAGCTCAAACCAAAACAAAAATGAAAAAAAAAGAAAAAAGAGAAACACTTCCTTTGTGATTCTGGTACATTCCTGCTGTGCTATATACTCATTCCCTTTTTGTTTTGAGGTGCAAAAAAATAAAATAAATGGATTTTGAGAATTTATTAAAACCCTGTTGCGTGGTCTTGGGTGCTTATTTTATTTATTTTCGTGTGCTTCACAAATGTCTTGAAACACCCCTAGAGAGTAAATAATGGTGTTGTTTTTAATGCTTCATGTCTCATGGACAGATGGATGCAGACTATTTTGTTTTGCGTCTAATCAGTCACATGTTGTAGTGACAGGTGTGTTGTGTTATGTTTGAGTTGTAAGGTTTGTTCGATATACCTGCTGTGTTAACGGTATTGCTGAGACTGAATACCACGGGTACTGAAGCTGCCTGTGGTGGTGTAGCGACCAGACAGACAAAACAAAATGAAAGTTATTTTTCTTCCTGTTTATCTAAGAGTAACATCCTGACCTCCTTTATATAGACATACACGCTGTTATGTAAGTAACAGTTCTATATGCTGTGCTGTTGTAGGGAAATAATGAATGCTGGTTAGATGATAGATAAGTATAAATTTACACTGTGTGTTAGTGGGATCATGACAATACACAGCACTTAAAAAAAAGTCCAGTAAATTGCATGACAGTAATTCAGTGTGTGATTCTAATCAGTGTGATAACGAGATTACAGTGACTGGTTGATTTACAGTGTGTCATTATAATGCATGTGTAAATATACTTCAGTGTGTTATAGTAAAGTTGGACATTAGTCAGTCCACTATCTGTATATTTTATTAATTTGTTTAGTAATTTGTGGGAAATTGATGCCATATATCTCCACTTTTGGAGTGTGATATTTGGATGAAATCTGCATTTCTCAGTGACATCCAAGACTGTGAATATGAAGAAGGCCAGAGAACGTCAGAAGTTTTACCCAATAAAACTGTTTTTGTTTTGCTAGGTGAAAAAATTGAACTTACTTGGATTTTCCCAAAATTAAGACCATAGGTTAATGAGGTTAAGAGACACACTCGATTCTTATTGGTTTTGCTCTTTCATACACCAGTGCTGAGATATGAGGCTCTGTTTACAGAAAGTTTCTGTTAATTGCTTTATATGTATTTTTAGCATGATTGTGTGATTGTAATGGGTGTGTGATTATAATGAGTGTGTGATTATAATTAATTTGTGATGATAGTAAGTGTGTGATTGTAGTGAGTGTGTGATTGTGTGTGATTATAGTGAGTGTGTGATTATAATTAGTGTGTGATTATAGTGAGAAAATCTCTTTTCTATTCTAAAATGGATTTAAATAGAATAAATTCTATTTATTACTCTCCACACAGAAACAGGAGAAAAGGCTGATATGTTTCCACTCATCCCTACAGTCACAGAGCAGCTACACAGCACAGTATTTACACAAAATTCAATGTTTGATTTCAGTGGACAAATATACAAAACTGATGTGCATTATTTACATATTGTTAGGGGCTGGTCGACTCCCTGAGTCACCACCAGAGGGAGCCCCACAGACTCATCCGGCTTGTAGTCCTTAGTGGCTACACAGAAGTACCACCCCCAAGAAGCCTGGGGGTAATCAGGCCCGATGAGGAGCACCTGTCTGAGTCTATTTAAGCAGAGATTCAAGGGGGGCTTTTTGGCACACTTTTAGATTTCTGTGCTGCATTTATGAAGTGAGTGTTGGGGACACTGGTAACAGAGGACCTCATAGAGAGGTCATGTGTAGGCCAGGGGTAATAAATAATAGTTCAGGGAAAGTTCAGGTCTGTGGTGTGACTTACTTTTCCTCTTGGTGACTCTCCATTCCGGGAGAGTCGCCACACACTTTCTCTCTCTCAGCCCTCCAGGGCTTTTACATCTGCCTCGGTTTTTACACAGTCCTTTCCCAGATGGGTGGGACCACCCTGACTCTCCCTTTCTCATCTGCATATCGGCCTCCGGGCCTCACCCCACGTTGAAGCAAGCTATTTCCCTGATCTTCACTGGCCAAGAAGCCATCTACCTTACTATGAGGTCAAGAGCATAAGAACAGGTAAAGAGCAAAAAAAGAAAGAAAGAAATGGGGGCAGTACTGAAATGAAGAGTGGAGAATAAAAAGGGGGTTAAGTGAAAGTAAAAATGAGACTGAACTAATAGGTAATTTTATTGGGTTGTGCAGCTGGGTTTGTTTGTTTCTCCTTTATTGTTGATCAACCACTTCTGTGCCCCCCCCTGACTCACAAAATAAAGCTCTCAGCTCTGCAGCACCATCTGACATTATCAGTGTACACAAGCACCCACCCCCCACTGTCAAAGCTGTTTTATTAGCACTAACCCCAAGACCACCTTTTAACCATCATGGAAACCATAACACACATATAGAGTTTTCACAATTAACACATAACACCTGTAATGGGTAAAGCTTCAAAAAAATGTGACCCTGATAAATGAGGAAGGTTTCGGCTGTGGACTGGACTGACAAGCTGGGCTGAAGTGATTTCACCATAATCACCATAATCACCAACATGCTCCCTTTTATAAACCCCTCAGAAATCTCATTCTCTCTTAAATCCGGACTACAAAACACAAGGACCAGTGGATTTGTAGCTTTAACAATCACATGATTCCGCTGTCTCTATGGAAACGCACGCTCAGTATCTAACTACGATGTGGAACAGGTGCCAAAAATCACCTGTCATTTTCTCTGTGGATGTCTGAGAGAAACAGACATGGTCATGACGGGACTCATTGGGTCGACTCGTGGGGTCAAGAGGACCCCACGTAAAAGAGAGAATTACCCCAGGACCCCATGTAAAACCCCACATGAAAGACAGAATTACCCCAAGGACCCCACATAAAAGATACAATTACCCCAAGGACCCCACGTAAAAGACAAAATACCCCAAAGTCCCCACATAAAACCCCAAGTAAAACAGAGAATTACCCCAAGGACCCCATGTAAATCTAATCCTGTCTGGATAGGGCTACAGAGATGTTATCTGTCTCAATATATCTCTTGGCTGAATCTGGTTCACTTTCAGAAAATCCAAAATTAATTAGTTGCTCCCTCATATCTCAGCTTTGGAGTGTGATATTTATATGAAACCTGGATTTCTGTCTCAACCTCAGTATCCAATGGTTTAAATGTGAAGAAGATCAGAGAACTTCAAAAGTTTTACCAAATAAAACTGTAAGTTAGTCTTTGTGGTTTTTTGGGGGGTGAGAAATTGGACTTATTTGGATTTTCCCCACAAGTCAGACCATAGGTTGATTGTTAATAGGTTCATTTTGCTCCATCACATTCCAAAGCTGAGATTTGAGTCTCTGTTTTCAACTAATTCCAAAATTAATGACTGGAATGTGATGGAAATTTGACCCCTTCGTATCTCAGCTTTGGAGTGTGAAATTCAGCTGCACTTTTGTCTGTGAACTGAACTTCTAATCATGTTTGAACGTATCATTTGTGTGATTATAATAACGTGTAATAAACACTGTGATAAAGAAAACAAGCAATCTCCAGCATCTGCTGTTTCTTGATTTTAATAAAAAAAAGACACTTTTAGGCACCAAAATCATCGTCGCCACTTTCAAGAGAGTGTTTTTTTTTATTTATTGCAGTCGCTCTTAACTCGCACCCAAAGACCGAGTTTAATTGGTGCTGAGCGCGCCTGCTTTCATGTTATTTTAATGAGTCTGCAATTACAGCAAGTGTGCAGTTTTAACGAGTGTATGATTATGCTGAGGTTTGAATTTAGGGTTTCTTTTGCACATTCACATAAAAACAGGTGGATTAAAACCTCAGGCTTAACGAGTCCATACAAGATTTCTTTTCCAGGCTACTCTGACCTCCCCGATATACTGCTACATTTCTTTTTAGTCATTCCTCCCACCCCTTTATGTCTCCATCTTAAGCAATCTGCGGTTCTTCTTTTTGAATGATGCTCACTTGATTAGAGAGCAGCTCTCTGCAGGTGGAAATGAGGCACTCAACGGGTCTGATTTTGAAAGTGAAGAGCGAGAGAAGAGAAGAGAGAGAGGGAGTTTCACAGAGCTGTGAACTTATCTGAGGTCTGTGACAAACTTCTTGACACATGTCAAGCTCCTGAAGATCACAGAGACGTGGGAAGACTGTGTAGGTTTCATTTGAGAAAAACGTTCAAAGGCATTTCGCTTTCAATACACCGCCATCAAGGACTCTTCAATGCTTATCCAGACTGGAGAACATGTGAGAAGTATTCAGGAGCTGGGGTCAAGGCCTGAACCCTGACAACTCTATAGCTCTGAACACAGAGAAGGACAGATGGGTGTCGACTGAGAATTACTCAATAATAGCTGCGAAATGTTAAGTGAAGCCTTAGAGACAGAATTCCATTCAGCTGTTGCTACTCTGAGTGAATAGATGGTCAGATGGATGAATGTTTGGATGTATGGATGGAGGGATGGATGAATGATGAATGGGTGGATTATCATATGGATGGATTGTTGGATAGAAGCATGCATGGTCTAACAGATGGATAAATGATTAGGTGGATGGATGGATGAAACTGAAATGAAAGTGAACTGTTTGCCTACTGTTCTTGCACACAGAGGAATTCTGACCTCCACATTTAACCCATCTGTGCAGTAAAACATGCACACCAGTGAATACTAGGGGGCAGGTGTTGGGGGAGTTAGGTGCCTTGCTTAAGGGCACCTCAGTTGTGTCTTGCCCTGTGCAGGAATCGAACGTGGGACCTTCTGGTCACAAGAGTGGTTCCCTAAGCACTAGGCCATGGCTGGCCCCAATATATATAAATATATATATTTGGAAGGATACCCAAAAAAGCTAAATAGTTGGATTGATGGATGGTTATTGTGGATGGATGCTTGGATGTATGGATACACAGTGAAATGAATTAATGGTTAGTCAAATAGAGGGGTGTATTAATAATTGGATGGATAAAAGGGTAGATAATTGAATGGATAGACTGATGGATGGATGGATAGCTGGATGGATAGATGGATGGATGGTAAGTTGGATGGATGGATAGCTGGATGAATGGATGGGTGGATGGATGGATGGATGCATGAATGGATAAATGCATAGATGGATAGCTGGATGTATAGATAGATGGATGGATGGATAGCTGGCTGGCTGGATAGCTGGATGGATATTGTGGATGGATGCTTGCATGTATGGATACACAGTGAAATGATTTAATGGTTAGTCAAATAGAGGGGTGTATTAATAATTGGATGGATGAAAGGGTAGATAATTGAATGGATAGACTGATGGATGGATGGATAGTTGGATGTATAGATGGATGGATGGATGGATAGATAGCTGGCTGGCTGGATAGCTGGATGGATGAATGGATGGATGGATGA
>JAOVVF010000028.1:16554890-16570858 GCA_028565595.1 Duopalatinus emarginatus | reverse complement strand
AACATTTGGCAGCAACTTATTACCTGAGGCATGAATGAGGTAAGGGTGTTTAGTGTGTGTGTGTTTGTGTGTAGAGGCGTGTGCTTCCTGTAGAAACAGGGATTTCTTTTAAAACTGCTTTCAAATGCTGTCTCTGTGGTCCTGCATTTTTGCCCTCATGTCTCCTGAGGACTAGATAGTCATTGACCACGAGTTGCTGGCTACATATAGGACCCAATTGAAATTTTTAACATAAATACAAGCCATTTATTTAAGAACTTGAGAACCCTTCATTTAATATGGAAGATTTCTCCATTCAGCTCTCAAGGACAGTAGGTCAGTATATTGATTTAAACGGAACGGATGGAAATCTAGTATAGATCACATTATGAGAGTTAAATATAAACTGAAAATGACAACATATGTTAGATGTGATCCTTGTATTATTAAGAGGAGCGTGTTCAACTAGAAAAATGACTTCCCGGTCTCCATCTTTAGTTTGCTCCACGGCAGCACATCGACGTCAAGCCATATGTAAACAACGGATTGACACTTAAACCTTAAGGTCAATTGTTCATACTACTGTGAAATGCTCCGATCTGTTCCATCATTCTGTAGTCAGGAAGCTTTTAAAATAAGAGTTTATAATGTGTCATTCATGTGCAGGAGACGTGTAAGTAGTAAAACTGGAGGACAAGGCAACCTGGGGAACAATGGAATAGGAAAACTGGAAAACAAGAAAATGAGAATAACTGAAAAAATTGTCAGCAGGAAAGTCAGGGATTAGGAAAAATGGAAAGACAGGGTGATCTGATAAAATAAGCAGGGTTTAAGGCATGTTTCCATTTTGGGGAAGTTTTTATGAACCCAGGAACAAACAAAACTTTAACTTCCCACTTTCTGTATTTACAATGTTATTATTCTCTCATCCATAACTAGTAATTTCCCCTAATTTTTATTCACTATCACTGGTTTCTAGTATCTCATGTCTTATCATATAAGGTTTGTGTTCATTAATTCTTTATCATTTATTCCAAAGACATGTCTTTAGTCTCGTCTTTGGTTTGCCCCATAATCAAATTCTAAAATCAAAAATCTATCTATTTCTTTATAGCTGTAAGGAAATCATTGTATAGAATTTTATAATAAAGCACAATTCATTAGGATATACATTATATATAACAAGCTTTATTTGGTTCTCTTCTGTTCAATTCCCTCCCAGGCTTCATCGAACTTGTTAAAGCGTTGTCGCCTGGTCAGGGCCGAGACTGACCCCGTTTCCAGCGCTAATAGCTCTCCGACTCAGGATGCTTCAGGGGACAAAGACTCGACCTTCCCTCTGTCATCAGTGGCCGACCTTCTGGATGGAGAGGATAACAGTGGTCCACCTACCACCCGAGCAGAGACCAAGCCAAATCTACGCAACAAGTTCCAGGGAGCCTTCAAGAAAGGCATCACCAACCCCATGGACCTGCTGGAGTCCTCCATTTACGAGGCTCCGGTGCCCACAGGGCCGAAAAAGGCCCCTATGGACTCGCTGTTCGATTACGGCACGTGTCGTGCTGCCAGCAACCAAAAATGGCGCAGGAAGAAACTTGCTCGAGGGTGAGGAGGATTTATCCATAGTGATAATTCAGTCAAGATATAACAAGATTCATGTGCCATCATTTGGTGGATATTTTAAAGATGCAAAAGTCTTTAGGGTGCAGAGACCAGTGTTGGGGAAGTTACTTAAAAAAACTAATCCATTCCTGATTCCTCAAATTTAACTAAAATTGTAATGGGATTATTTTACTGATTACTTTCTGGAAAATGTAATACAATTACTAATGACTTTACTTTTAAGTTCCATTCTAAAAGCCAAACAAATTTACTGGAATAAAATCTACAAAAAATTAATTTAATGTTATTAAACATTAGAAAAATAAAGTCCAATAAACGTTTCATCAGGGGTCCCTTAAAACACTGAGAAATTACAGACATGTGGACAGGCAAGTATAAGACCTGACAAATAATAATTATATCAGTAAGGGCAAAATAAGAGTCTTATCAAAGTTTACATTTACAGGTATAAACGAAAAGAAAATTAATGCATGTTAGTTTACTAAATCTATGCATATTATTTAATAAATTATTATTATTAATAATAATAATAATAATAATAATAATAATAATAATAATAATAATATTGTGAACTAATATTAATTTTCCTCCTTATTACCATTTTAAAACTGTAAAATTAAGTAAAATTATTATAGTCTATAAAGGATTTAATCAGAAAATACTTTCAGCCTTAAAAAATAAATAAAATAAAAGTCCTTAGAGGTTACTGTAAAACTTTTTTTGTTGTGTCGTCTTGTAAACAGTTTTTTTCTTATTTGACCACTAAATTTATGACATTTGATAACTAGCTGAAACTCTTCTGAAGCGTTATTGGTGCAATTCTGATTTTCTTTTCTGTGTCACAGGGATTGTGGACAGATTGTGAAACAGTAGTAACTTGTATTTTAACTTTATTAGACAGGTATTTCAGAGAGATACCAAGTTAGGGAACAAGTCCAAATAAACAATTATATTTAACTAGCAGTGACTACCAATATTTTTAAGCGAATTTACAAAAAGTGACTTATAATAAAGTATTATTTTAAGTCTAAAGCTCCAAATAAACATATAGACACTAGAAACAAAAACACAACCCGCGTATTTTAATTTGTATACTTTATAAGTGACAAAAAAAATAATCCTAGAGTCGGTTATAATTGACGAACATGGCAACCCACCGGTGCTGCAGCCCAGACAGAGAACAGCTCAGTGTGTGAGTAACACCAGTAACATGGTTTTTATGACGTTAGTAACTGTAATGAGATTACACAATATTGAACTGTAAACCTTTACATTACTTCATTACTGAATTAAGTCATCAGGTTACTTTGTAACACCTTTCCCCCAACACCGGCACATTCGAAAAATAATACCTGTCAGTTCAGCACTAATAAGTGAAGGTCACTGTGAACTGGACAGATTATTTGTACCCATGCAGCGATTTTCCAGATGAGACATCAGTCTGATACATTCAGTCTTGTGTAGGGTAGGGTTGGTGGTAGGGTTGGAGTTAAAGTTGGCTGTAATAAGTGAGTGAATGTGTGACTGTTCTGGGGAGATGAAGCTACACACTGCTGTATTTATGCTGTAGGTACAGTGTGTGTGTTGTTGTTTCCTTGCTCGTTCTTCAGGGAATGTTTATACAGTTTGGATGTGGTGATTTTTTTTTCCTCCATACGCAGGTTGTTTAATGACATGAGGCCTCAGTTACTGACTGGCTTCCACACAGTTCATGAAACTGACAAAAAGAAAATGGGAGGCAGTCATTCTTGGGGGGCAGTCATAAGCTTGTGGTTAAGAACCAGTCTTGTGACAAGACTTAACCCCTAAATTCCCCCTGGGATGGGGACGCCCACCACCCTGGGCACTTTCTTTGTTACTTTCTTTTTTATTGTCCTGATCTGAGAATCCGTTTTGACTACCCATACTGTGTCCACTGACCTGTGTTTTATCACGTCCACCCAGGAACACAGAGACCATGGCGTCATGTGACGACCCCAGCTCTGATGCTCCGAAGGTTTTGAAGGTGTTTAATCGGACGATACTCTTCGAGGCTGTGTCTCGTGCTGACCCGGATGCTCTGGACGGTCTGCTGGAGTTCCTGCAGACCCACAACAAGCGGCTGACGGATGAAGAGTTCAGAGGTAAAGCACGACTGTGATCGTCCTGCAAGGTGACTCGTATTGGCAGCGAGTTTAAAATAAAGCAAAACGGCTCATGAGATACTAAGAGAACAGGGTGGTCTAGAATAAGACAGAAACTGGACACTGGACGTTTTGGGGAAAACAGTGAACTCAAAAGACAGGAAGTGTATAAAGATATAAACATGGGAATCTAGACAGTGTGGATGAACTTAAATAAAAAAAAAACTATTCTCATAGAATAAATCTCATTATTTTTAATCTCTTTTGCCTCCCTGAACTCGGATCTGGCAGGAAATATCATCCTCTGTTATCTCTGTCTATTTGACTCCTTTATCAGTCAGCCATTTATATAAAGGAAGAGGAAATCTGATAGTGTGTGTGTGTACGATTGTGTCCCATTAAAGCAGCACTGCTTCTAGACCATGAAGGATTGTGGGAACATATCAGGGTGGAGTGAGAAGTCACAGCAAACTGTCTCTTTACTTTAAACTCTCTCACACACACACACACACATTCTGGCCTTCATCCTGAGTAAATAGTGGAAGCTCCAGTCTGACCTTTTAGACCAGATGTTAAGAGGCCCATCGTACAGATATAAACAGAATAAATAGTGACACTTTCATGACACTTTTCTGTTTAAAAAGTCCTGAACACACATTTTTATCCGTTTGAAATACCAGATTATCTCTGTGACATGGCATGAAGAGCTCAGACTCGCAAGTTAGACTAAATATTGGATCGCAAATTACAAACCTGACTGACTGGCTAGTTGGGATAATGATTCTGAATTATTATTAGTTCTAGTCGTCTCCCTTGTGCTTCTTTAAACCCAGATTGGTTTTCTTAGACCACATACTGTTATGTGTTCACTGGCCACACATTCAATGTCAGTGCGACCAAACCTGGATGATGACCAATGATCTATCTGTGAAAGACACTTCTGAAAATAATGGTGTCAATGCTGCTCCGATGTTTGATCTACCGCATTATTACAGAAGCCTTTTTTTTCTTGTAGAGATATCCACAGGGAAAACGTGTCTTCTCAAAGCTCTGCTAAACTTATACGGTGGGAGGAACGACACCATCCCGCTGCTGCTGGACATCGCCGAGCAGACGGGAAACCTACACGAGTTCGTCAACACGCCCTTCAGGGACCTCTACTACCGTGGTAAGACCATCATTACCGTTATAAGGTCTTTGGTTTCACTGTGGTAAGACCTGTACTACTGTGGTAAAGAGGGAACACATGGAGTTGCAATCACAGCCTTTGCTTGCCTTAATATAAAACTGCCAGCTAAGTGTGTGACATGATATTAGAAATCTAGTGAAAACTGTATGTACAGGGTATGGTGAGGCCACATCTCCTTCACTACGAGTTACGGTTGCAAGACATGTAAATGTGAATAAAAAACCTTTGGTGTGGTTGCAGTTAGAGCAAACTAATCAATGACATGGTCAAGGCTGAGAGATAGCACTGACATCATCAGAATCAGAATCAGGTTTATTTCACCAAGTATGTTGGTTTTAGTTGGTGTCTCTCCAGCTACACTAACTAAAGAAAGTGTACATGTATAATTTAGGTTCTTAAGGTATACAAGTCCTGGAGATTGGGCAGAGGAGCACCAGTGATCTTTTTTCTTACAGCAAACTAAGAAATAACAGGCCCAGACATCATCATTTATTTCAGTTTCCTATGTTGGTGGCTGGACGTTGAAAACAATATTGAGCAGAAAATTGAGCAGTAAGACAGAATTACACAGCAGTTTGCATCCATACATGGCAGCAGCCACTCTCTCACTTCTCTCACAAGAACCTAAAAATATATTTAGTTTCAACCTATATATAGTTTAAACGTTGGCCCTTTAAGGTTTCTGGCGTATGTTTAGTTTTGTTTCTAGGATAAAATCTCACTGAGAAGTGTTTTTGTGAAACTTTTATTCCACTGGAGGGGTAAACAGCCCCATGGTTCCTCAGTTGCCACAGAAAATAATCCTCTGCTGGGCCTTTTCAGGATGGAATTGATGTTATCTCCCATTTTTAGATCCCTGGAAATGATTGTTCCCAGGAGATTGAAGGTCTCCTCAGCTCTACACAGGGCTTTTGTATATTGTGTGTGTGTGTGTCAGGGGGTGTCCTCTAAAGTCCACTCCACAGTAATAAGCGTGTTAATCTCCCGGTAGTTCTGGCTACACCAGAGCACCAGCTGTCTTAAATGAGACCGACGACTGTGGTGTTGTCTGCAAACTTGAGAAGTCCTTTGAGGTGCAGTCATTTGTGTAGATGGAGAAGAGCAGTGGGGAGAGGACACATCCCTGGGGAGCACCAGTGCTGATCGTCTTTGTGTTAGAAGTGGCTCACCTGCCGTGTCCTGCCTGTCAGGAAGCTGGAGATCCACTGAGAGCTTGTTGTACAGGATTTTTGGGTTGATGGTGTTGAACGCCAAACTAAAGTCCACAAACAGGATCCTAGCACATGTCCTCGGACAATCAAGGTGGTGTAGGATGTAGTGCAGTCCCATGTTAACTGCATCATCTACTGACCGGTTTGTTCAGTTGGGAGACTGCACTAGGTCCAGCAGGTGAACAGTGACATTCTTCAGGTTGGTCAACACTTAATGGACCACCGATGTCAGGGCAACAAACCTGTAGTCATTTAGTCATGTGATGGAGGTATTCTTGGGGACTGGGACTGGGTCGAGTTGGTCGGTCTCCACACTAAAGCACGCTTGTTCCTCAGCTTCGACTATTACTGTTATAAAACATCATTTAACACCTTCTGACCAATCAAAGTTCAGGATTCAACATCAGCGTGAATCCTGGTATTTTTGTAAGGATATAAAGGTGTTCATGTATAAATGCCACGCTGGCGTTTTATTTCTCAAAGGTACGTGTGTGTATGTGTGTGTGTATGTGGGGCAGGTTTGTAGGTTTGTGACAGAGCTACAGTGTTGTCTGTAGTCTCCACCCTGCACTAATCTAAACAGCGCACACACACACACACACACACACACACACACACACACACACGTGTCTGTGTTTCATTGGGAGCCTGTCAGCCTCAAACCCCAGTTTCCATGTGACACACCCAGTCAGATGATGTCACTCCCCTTTTTTAGAGTCAGTCCATTGATTCAGTTTTACAAGTACACAGGCAGTAAGGACTGTGTAAATGTGCATAACAGTCTGTACAACACTACAACAGCAGTCAGTTGTTGATTCATTTTCTAATTCAGTAGCTCGAACAGTAGTGAAGCTACAAAATCCAGGTTTATACTAATGCTCTTGTTTTAATGCGGCAACCTTTTTGTATAGAAACAGCCACAGGTGTCATGTATGGAAGGACTGGGTGGGTGGGTGCGTGGGCATTTGGGGGGTGGGGGTCCATGCCTCCATCACTTTATTGTAATGACCTTTGTGGGGGGGAAAGGCATGTTATCAATGGCATGTTTGTCGTTCATTATTAGCATTAATCTAGTAGATGTTTGCTCTCGGCCCGGTTGTAAAGATGCCATATTGGTTTATATTGTTTGTTGTTATTTGTTGCAGTTTGTATTTATCGTGGTGGTTTACAGTGTGCTGTGTGTGTTGTAGGCCAGACTGCGCTGCACGTCGCCATCGAAAGGCGCTGTAAACACTACACCGAGCTGTTGGTGGAGAAGGAAGCTGATGTTCATGCTCAGGCCCGAGGACGTTTCTTCCAGCCCCGAGAGGAAGGGGGGTATTTTTATTTTGGTGAGTGAGACGTTTCATAAAACGTGCTGTAACGTCTTGAGTCGTGTTTTAATGTGTGTGACATTTCATTCATGTGTGTTATGATAATGACCTGTGGTTAGAGATTACAGAACTTTGGTGTAATTATTAGAAAATGAGACGCAAGAACACTAAGAGTTATTTTTAAGTAGTTCAATTCATTTTCAGGGAAATGAGGCAAGTCGCTTAACCAGGAATGTGAAGAGGTGCAGGTTTACAGACCCTTAAAAATTTGAGGCAGTACTCCACCCTTATGGCAGAAGCACAGTTCAGTCTTTCAGGAGTCTGACTTCATGCTCTGGGAGTGAAAAGTGCTTCTGTGTTCGAGCTGCCAGGTTCACTGTGCTTAATGTTTGCTGCCCCCTGCTGGTGGAAGTGTGCTAGTGTCGCTGATCTGAATGGCTCACAGCATTCAACTTTATGAAAATGAGATTTTAAAAAAGACTTAAATGTGTGTGTGATCATCCAGGTGAACTCCCGCTGTCGCTGGCCACCTGCACTAACCAGCCTGCCCTGGTGCACTACCTGATTGAGAACAGCCACAAGAAGGCAGATCTGCGGCGGCAGGACTCTCGCGGCAACACGGCCCTACATGCGCTCGTTCGCGTGGCTGACAACACACGGGAAAACACTCGCTTTGTCACCAAGATGTACGACCTGCTGCTTATAAAGAGCGCCAAACTTTACCCAGAATGCAACTTGGAGGAGGTGCTCAACAACGACGGCTTGTCACCGCTCATGATGGCCGCCAAACTTGGAAAGATCGGGGTGAGAAAAAAACAAACAGAAAGTTACATCACTGGGTTTGTAGTAAACAATGTACAGTAGGCATTGTAGCTTTATAACCGATTATTTATATAGGACTGTTGTTTTTTTTTTGTAGTACAGTCCGTTGTTTATACTAGTACTACAGTTGTAGTATGGTAGATGGTTTATACCAGTATAGTAGATTGTTTCTACTAGTGTAGCAGATGGTTTGTAGTGGTATTGTAAATGATTTAGAGTAGAGTAGTTTATATAGTAATGGTTTATAGTAGATTATTCATAGTACTATAATAGTACTACAGTTGTACTAGTAGTACATAAGTAGCACAACAGATGGTTTATAGCAGTATAGAAATACTATATTTGTATAGTACATTAGTAGTATAGCAAATGGTTTGTAGTACTTCAGAACTGCACGGGACTGTTTTCTTCATCCCGCTCCTGCCTGCTCCCGCTGAATTTCTGACCATTCCTGTGATGTGTATGTCCGCTCCCGCCCACAACCTGCGAAGCTATTACAATTATTCCTGCACATTGATAGAGATTAATTGATTTTGTGTCTTCTCTATCCCGCATCAGAAAACCTAATATAGGATAATGATAAAGAGATTCTTGGGGGTTTGTTTCGTTTTCCTGACCTGCAGCTTTTGACGCACTTGATAGGAATAGCGCTCATTTTCGTTTTTTTTCATGTAGTTTTTAAATGAAATAAAGATAGTCTCATATTCTGTTCTCATTCTCTGTATTTTATTTATTTGAAATTACCTTTAGGCTATAGTCTATAATCCTGCAGTGTTTTGTTTTAGTCGCCCATTCCCGCCTGGAGCTAGGTGCAAACCGCCTAGATTTGTGTCGGGTCCCACAGGACCCAGCGGGAACAAATCCCAGTGCAGACCTCTATGTAGTACTATAGAAAATGGTTTATATTAGAGTAGTAGTACTATAGTTGTATAGTATTTTAGTAGTATAGTAAATGAATATTTGTAGTACTATAGTAGTACTACAGATGTATAGTGCATAAGCAGCATAGCTGATGGTTTATAGCAGTATAATAGTACTATATTCGTATAACACATTAGTACTATAACAGATGGTTTGTGGTACAAAATAGTTGGGAAGTGGTATAGTAGTGGAATAGTACCATAGTTGAATAGTAATTTGGTAATATAGTGATTATTATTATTATTATTATTATTATTATTATTATTATTATATTATCAGGTGATTTATAGTAGTATAGTAGATGGTTTGTAGTGGTACAGTAGATAATTTGTGGTAGTATAGGACATTTTTTTTATTGTAATATAATTTTTTTGTTGCAGGTGTTCCAGCACATCATTCGGCGAGAAATCAAAGATGATGAGGTTCGTCACCTGTGCAGGAAGTTTAAGGACTGGGCGTATGGACCCGTTTACTCGTCTCTATATGACCTGTCCTACCTTGACACATGCGGCGAAGACGTCTCTGTGCTGGAAATCCTCGTCTACAACAGCAGGATTGAGGTAATTGAAAATGTGCATGAAAAAATTAAATGTCAGAATGTAAGTCAAAAACTGTAAGTGACTTTTTGTTTAATATTTATAGGAAATGTATAAAAATATTGATGAGATGTGAAACGGTAAAAATGTGTTTATTTTATGAATCAAAGATGATGTCTGTTTATTATCTGACCATTTTGATTAAACCACTAATGTTACCTCTTAATACGAAAATTGACACGTCATATTTTATGTCTTGTCACCCCAATACACAATGAGTGACTGAAATACTGGAAAACAGTTTCATTACTTTTTGTCACTTTTTGAGTCACAGAGACAAAATAAAACTGTTGTAGCACACATTATATACAGTTATACACTCAAGTTCATGTATCTTGCCTGTGCAGAATCGTCATGAGATGTTGGCTGTGGAACCAGTGAACGAGCTCCTGAGGGCAAAGTGGCAAAAATTTGCCGCTGTGACTTTTTACATCAGCGTTGTGTCGTATCTCTTCACCATGATCGTCTTCACTCTCGTCGCCTACTACCGTCCTTCAGGAAGTGCGGTAAGCACCATAAACACGATACATGATACATGTCCACAAATCTGTGTGTGTGTGTGTTAACACTTAAAATCCCTTCTCAGCCTCCATATCCGTATGTAACAACTGGAGACAAACTGCGTCTGGCAGGAGAACTCATCACCCTCGGCTCAGGACTGTTTTTCTTTATCAGTAATGTGAGTCTCTGTTGATTTCCTGAACCTAAAGGACACCATAACTGCTTTATATAGAATACTTAAAGCTAAAGCTGTAGTGTGTAGTTTCATAGCACTGTTTTTTTTTTTTTCAGATAAAGGACCTGTTTCTGAAAAAATGTCCGGCAGCGAGTTCCTTATTTATAGATGGATCGTTTCAGCTCCTCTAGTAAGATACAAACAGATAGACACAAGCATACGTTGTAGTATTACAGGAGTGTGTTTATATATGTGGTGAAGTTGATGTCTAACACAAGTGTACATATGTGGGTGTACAGCTTTGTGTACTCTGTGCTGGTGTTGGTGTCAGCAGCTCTGTACTTGGCCGGGGTGCAGGCCTATGTGACGGTGATGGTATGTGCGCTGGTGTTAGGATGGATGAACACACTTTATTTCACCAGAGGCTTCAAACTCACTGGAACATACAGCATCATGATCCAGAAGGTATGCTAAAGTCACCAAACCTGATATAGTTCTGCTGTTTTTTTAGTGTCTTGGTAAGAACTGGGCACTGAGAAGTGCTATTTGTTATTGTGTCTGTTTTATTGTTGGTGTGTAGATTTTGTTTAAAGATCTGTTCCGCTTCCTGCTGGTCTATGTGCTCTTCATGATCGGCTATGCCTCAGGTAAGGACAATAATTATACATATGTTTAAATTCTAGATTAATTTCCGTAGAGTGCCTGCAATTGTGTTTTTTTATGTTTCTCTCCGATATTAGCTTTGGTGTCTCTGCTCAATCCCTGCCCCGCCAACAGCACAGACAACAAGTGGGACATGACAAAGAAGTCCTACTGCCGAGACACGGCGGCTTTTAGCACGTTTCTGCTGGACCTGTTCAAGCTGACCATCGGCTTGGGAAACCTGGAAGAAATGCTCCAGGGCATGCAGTACCCCGAGGTCTGCCTCATCCTCGTAGTCACCTACATCGTCCTGTCCTTCGTGCTCCTGCTCAACATGCTGATCGCATTGATGGGTCAGACCGTCAGCAAGGTGTCCAAACAGAGCAAAAAGATCTGGAAGCTGCAGGTAAACTGGAGATGTTACTCAGTGAGAGTTGTTTTTGACCGTTTATTGGCGCACCTGACCAGTTGGGCCAAATGCGCTTCACTTTTAGTTATTTTTATTGATGAATACTTTAATAAACTAAACACCAGACTTGGTTTCTCTGTGTGATCTTCAGTGGGCCACAACGATCCTGGATATTGAGCGTTCTTTACCTGTGTGTCTGCGCAAAAGGTTCCGCGTGGGTGAAATGGTGACGGTTGGCAAGAACTGGGATGGGACGCCTGATAAACGCTGGTGCTTCAGGTATGATCAAATAATAATCTTTAATACTGACAGGTTGCAGCCAATCAGTACCAGTTTGACTAAATAACATTTTGGTACAAGGTTAATTAAGAGAGACAAATGTAACTTCCAACGTCCAAAAAGTTTCTTCCAATTGTATCGTGTAAAGTAGGTGAAAAGTGAGTCTGAATGTCTTTAGTTGTAAAAGAAAGAAAGCAGGAAGTCTGTCAGTGCCTACCATTGTTGGCCACCAGTGCTGAGAAAAAGCTCAAGCATAATAGGGGTTTGGAAAGGCCATATCTATGAAAGTAATTTAAAAAAGGACTGTCATGATAACTGACCTTGGTCATTATCCTGACCTTGTCCTCACAAATGAACCATGTTTTTACACAGATTTGAGTTTTTCCGTTAAAAAATCTGAAAAAAAAGCACAAATAATGGTCCTGATATTTGTATTTATATTTTGCTCCAGAGTGGACGAGGTGAAATGGTCAGACTGGAACCACAATCTGGGAATCATCAATGAGGATCCAGGACAGAAAGAGCAAAACGAACAAGGACACGGCAACACCAGACGACTGCGCCGAGGTCGGTTTTGCTTTTTGGGGCACTCACAAGTCTAACATACATTAATTCGGTGTAAGATGTACTAGAGCAAGGGTACACCACTTAACTGGTTGCACTTTATTTTCCTGAGGTGATTATATATGGATTCAGTTCTGCTGCTCCCTCACTGTTTCATCCAGACCAAGTAACAGTCCAAGTACGGGGTGACCCCAGGACACAATGCCCAGCCACAAAGAAAAAACATTTGTGTGTCACCACAACCTACAGAGAAAATCTCACAACACGGGCAAGCTAAATTCACAGGAAGGCACAAATGCCTGACCATGCTTGCTGCTAATAAGCTAACAAAGTACTAGTGTAGAACAAAACACTTACTTATGATTCACTGAAACAATTCTGATCGTTTGTATGGACCAGAACTGAAACAAGAACTTTTGCTGTCATGTATGTATTATTGTACTGGTGTCCATAACACTGTGGTACAACTTTTTAGGGGCACATTCAGCTGTGTAATCTCACTCTAAATATGTAAAATGTTTAAACCTTCTTGAAGATTTGTCCTATAAATAAAGTATCTAAATAACAAACATTTAATATAATACCAAGCTCTGAAGTAAATAATATGCCCATGTCACAAGTACTTTCCACTGAAGCCCCTGAAATCCTCGAGCAGATATAAATAAACCGTTTAACTGTTTTACAAGATAAGCAACTTATTCAGAAAATACAAATTAATGTGATGTCTGTCTTTGTGGGTGTTACAGATCGCTGGTCCACGGTGGTTCCTCGTGTAATGGAGCTGAATAGAGGCTCCAGAGACCATGTGGTGGAGATGGAGCACTTGAAACAAAGAAACAGTTTCAACTCTTGAAGCTAAAACCGGACTGAAATATAGAGCTGCACAAATATTTTATTTTAATGTTATTTTAATCACTGTAAAACAGATACATCCAAGTTTATCTTTACATATACTGGAGCAAACTATATCATGGCACCACAACAGAAAGGACAAAAATTCACAGTGATCTATAAACAGAGACACTAACAGACGGATTTTGGAAACAGAATGGATCAAGATGGAACAGACTCGGTGCACAAAAGACTGGAAGCAGAATGGAACAAGATCAACCGCGATAAGAACAGGAAGTGTAGTCGAAATCCAGTCCAGTCAGTGTCATATAGTGGTCATATTTTTATTATTGATCTTTTTTTATTGTGTAAATATGTGGCGTCATTTCTCAGCATTCTTTCTCTGGGATCTGCCTGGAGATAATCTAGATGTTATTTTGTATATATTTTGTATATAAAAGCATAAAGACATCATAAACATACAGTAAGGAAAAGCCAAAGACAACTGACACACACACTAATATTTGAGGAAAGAGAATGTTTTTATGATGTTTTCATGATTTACTTGGTTAAAGTGATTTATTTATGAGGAAATGTTCATTAAAACACAAAAATCAGATATCCAATATGTAACATGTGCAATATCACTTCACATTAAGCACCTTTAGAAATGAGGCCCGGATATTAAAACAAAGATATATCTGTTAGGGGCCTGTCGACTCCCTCTGTCACCACCAGAGGGAGGCGACCTGTTCAGCTGGCTGGTACCAGGTGCTGCCATGGAAATACAGCCCCCAAGAAGGTGGTAATCAGGCTTGACAAGGAGCACCTGTATGAATCTCTGTTTCAGCAGCGATTTAGCCCTGGCTCCTCGTCACACCTTTAGATTTCTGTGCTGCATGCACGAGGTGAGCATTAGGGACACTGGTAACAGTGAGCCTCATAGAGGTTTATTGGTAGGCAATAAATTAAAATTCAGGGAAATGTCAGCAATATTCAGTAATAAATTAAAATTCAGGGAAATGTCAGCTCACCAAAGGTAGGAAGAGTCACAAAAGTCTTTTTGCATATTGGCCTCCGGGCCTCAATATGTCTCATTCCATGTTGGACCGAGCCAGTTTGCTGCAAAGCGATCTACCTCACTCTCCCACTGGTGAGTGGGGCTTCAGCTGCGTAAGAGAATAAAATACAAGAACGAACTATAAGGAAAAATTAAGTAGGGGGAAGAGGGAACGCGTCAGGGAAATCATAACGGTATCTATTTTTTATTTATTTTTTTATTTTACTTTTTTTGGTAATTTTTTACTTGTACAAAATCTTTATATTGTATTCTCTTTCTGTACAGACATCACTTGTGTGTATATGTGTGTGCGTGTATATATATATATATATATATATATATATATATATATTGAAGTCATGTAACTTAATTTTTATTCAAGTATAAATGTAATTCAGAAACAAATTATATCGATGTATCCATATAAATTAAGATGATTGGTATAAAGGCTCATGCATTACATTTTTAAGTTTTTTGTTTTTTTTTCAGAAGGTTTGTACATTGCACACTGCTGCACATGCTACATCATCACCTAAGGTAGTCTCTAATAAATAAGTCCAAGCTCAAATACAATAAATAGTTACAAATAAAGTATGTTTATGTCTCAAACATTATGTCTGTGTGTTTATGATCTAGTATGTTTACTAAAAATATAGATTATTACTATTCAGAGGTAAACCAGTTAAAGACAGTAGAGCAATTACAGCAAAGCAGGAAGACAGACAGGAAGTGTTTTTAATGAGCTGTTTAGATTTTTTTTTTTTTTTGCTGGTTTGTCAGACTGCAGCAAGTGAAAAATAAAAAGGGGGAAAGGCATTGTTATTATTATTATTATTATTATTATTATTATTATTATTATTATTAATAATAATAATATTATTGTGTGTCTATCAAATCAGACATCCTATTGGATGAAAAGCAAATTCTCAGCTAGAAAATTGGAAATCCATGAAGTAGATTTATTTATCCTTTAGTTATATTAATAAAGAAAGAAAGAAGGGTGTTGGTGTCATTTTCTTGACCTTAATTAAATGGGCAAATGCTTTATTAATTAAAGTCCAGATTAACCTAACCTCTTATTTTCCAGGTTAGTCTCAGACTTAAAGGTCATTCAATACTTGGCCTCAATACCTGATTCCACACCCACAAGCGATTCTGGACTTGTCTGCAGGGCTTATAGTCACACATTTGCTTTCCTCTAAAGCATGGACTGGTTAGAGCGATTTAAAACATTATATGCAGTAGGTACCCTGTGATGGATTGGCACCCTGTTCAGGGGGTATTCCTGCCTTGCTCCTATTGATTCCTGGTGGGCTCTGGACAAATCGTGACCCTAATGGACGAAGCGGATAAGAGAATGACTGACTGACTGACTGACTGATATGCAGTAGGTCTGAACAGAAATGGTCCAGACTTTCTGCTGTACTATCCTGAAATCTCACTTCAGCTCAGTAGGTGGCGGTAATGCACCTAAAGTTTGTCTGCCATATAACCCTGGAACAGGAAGGAGGGGACAGAAACAGAAACTTTGTGGTTAGTATTGTGGTTTGTAGCTCGGTGTTGCGGTTAAAGGTAGGAAATGTATGTGTCTTTTTACATGTACAAATTATATCTGGGTCAACAAACTTAAACACATGCAAAAATACACATGCTGACAAAAGCAGATATACAACATTAAGCTTTGAACATCGTTTCACAACGTACAATATTACTTCATTTTAATATATATA
>JAOVVF010000028.1:16543011-16554790 GCA_028565595.1 Duopalatinus emarginatus | reverse complement strand
CAGGAAGTGCTCTGTAAACTACAGCATGTCAACAGGAGGTGCTCTGTAAACTACAGCATGTCAACAGGAAGTGCTCTGTAAACTACAGCATGTCAATAAGGAGTGTTCCATTAACTACAGCTCATTTACACATTATATTATTTAGCATAAAATCAACTACATTATGACTCATGTTATGCTAATGTTTTCACACTACTACAGCCTATTATTAGCTAGCATGCTAGCACACTTAATTACTAGTTTTATAGTTTTTACCAGTTTTCAACAGTAATTGTATAAACTATCCCAGTGACAGGAGATTAGTTGACTGTAGTACTCATAATGACCACACCCCATTAAAGTTATTAAAGTCTACAGATGTTTAACAGATGTTTATGTTGACACTGACATTGATGTTTTTTAAATCAATAGATAACAACTAGTACAGATAAAACTTTTCATAAATTTTGACTTAATTAACTGAATTAATGTGATTAAGTCCTGAAACGTAAAGCTGTCTGAAATCATTAAACATTAACTGTGACTTTATCAACATACAATACTGATGTTTCAAGACTAAAATGTAGCTTAAATAATAAAAACTTTGCCAAAATCTCATTATTTATTTATTTTACTTAACAAAAAAAGGAGACAAAATTGTAGACTGTAAAGCCTCCAGTAAGAGCCTCTATAAACAGGTCTCTCAGTATCACTGGTATACTGGTATACTGGTATAGTTCCTATTGTTTTACTATAGTGTTAATGTGAGTAAAACAGGCTCAGCTGTTATTATTAGAACAGGTCTGGATATATTCCTTATATTAACACCATCAGACAGACACTTTCTATAAAGCTGCATTGTAAATAATTCAGGGTTTTATCAGATAATAATGTAATGCGAAACAAATGAAATAAAACTAATATAACAAAATTTACAGCTTAAAAACCTAAAAAGGTTTGATAAGTTTAACTGAGCTCTTCTCCTACACTCTTTATGCAAACATCACAGTTTAGGGTTTAATACACACACACACACATACACACTCACACACACATCAGTACACAGTATGTGTTTACCTGTAGTCTGATTAAAGCGCTTTATCAGTGTATCCACATTGACTTTAAAGTTGTCCTGATCATCCTGCAGATTCTGTGTCTCTGTGTTCCAGTAATCTTCTCTTACATTCTTCTTTATCCACTCTGTCTTTGGGATCGCCATCCTGAAGTTACTGTCATAATACACAAACTGTTCTCCATCCACCTGACCAACAACTGTGAATTCAGGGAAGTTTATTCCTGATGTAACTCCAGTGTAGATGTACTGTAGAGAGTGTGTGACTGTAAAAGAGAAAAAACATTTATATTATTCTCTAAATCACAATATTTAATATTTAATAGTTTTTTGTTAGTTACAAATGTTACATGTTTAATAAAGACATTGAATTAATGCAATCTAATAATGAAGAGATGAAGAGAATAAAGTTATTAATAAAATCAAACCTCAGACAGCTGTGGTTGCGTTTGACAAATATCTTTCTGCGTGTGATTGGTTTCCGAAAATGTTAAAACAAATACATTGAATTAATTGGATCACATCGTCATGTGATCTTATAACTCACCAACCAGCTAACCACACAAAGCCCGCCCTCAGTGGTCAGCACAACATACTTTCATTTAAAAAAATAGTTCAGATGTGTTCCACACTGATGCCGACTTGATGTAAACATTAGCTCAGAAGGAAATGGTGCTATTGAACGTCATGCTGATACAGACGAGCACGAGCAGAACGTCTGGACGGCAGCTACCTCATCTGTGGCGTCCTGTTTTGTACTACATGGTCACTACTGAACCACAAAATACCTGCTGCTGAACTAAAGTATATCATGCTGTGTTATTTTTTCCCTCAGTATTCTGGTGTCATGTCCTTCTTTTGGTGGTTTGATGTCCTGCTTTTTAGGGTTATGAAAGTGGCAACCCTACTGTACACAAACCTATCACTGAACCCTCAACCTATGACACACCACTGTAAAACAAAAAACTGTAATTTCAAATCATGATCCATCACATCTCACTAATAAAAAAAGAGAAATCTTTAAGATTATTTCTGAATGCACTAATTTATGATTAATATTAGTCATGTGATGTGATTTAATAAAAGTACACTCATGAATGATGTCACTAATTAATAGCTTGTTTGTACTGCTTTTTGTATTCTTTATTCATTTTTAATGCACTCACTGAATGTAAATACGAGGTCTGTTAAATATATAAATTAACAGGATTAAACATATTCATATATATAATTGTATAAATCATTTTAAAAGCCTTCACCTTACATTTTATAAATTTTTTAAAATAAAATAAAAGTCCATCAACCCCTTTTCCTTACTGATGTTCAGGATGAGATTGTTCTCTTGGTACCAGTTCTACTGGCTTTTCATTTCTTCTGAATAGACCTTTTTATTATTATCAGATGAGATCAGTCCCAACATAAAAGTGTTGTCAGCAGCTTTATGTCATGAACACAGGCATGTGGAGTGATATACACACTGAAATGGGGAACAGTTTCACCCAAAGATCCAAAGCACAGGATTCCATAACTGAATAAGTGGATAAGTGGAAAAGGAAGTAAGTTTGTGTGTTAATGTACCAGTTTTACCTTTTAGATAGTAACATTGCTGTACATTATTAGCCGGGCTTCAGGACTGTTCTCTCTGTGGGTTATGTGTAGAGAACATGACAGTAAATGTAGAAGTGATAGTGGGTCATTTTAAAGAACACAGTTATAAAATAAACTCTGAGAACAGTTTTTAAGGAAAATCCCCATTTATTATTTATGTACAGTGAAAGAACAGTGATTATATGAGTACATGAACAGAGATTTGGTGATGAATGGATTGTTTTGTTTGGAGTTCAGTAATAACTAATGGAATTAGTTTTTTGTGTTATTGGGTTGATCTGAGTAATGTAATCACGGATGTTCCTGCTGGATTTTGCCTTCACACACAGATTTTTATTCTCTATTACACAGTAAACATCATCATGTCTTACTGTCTTACCAGCAGGAAAACACACAGTCACTGTTTAAGAGTCAGTTTGTATATAGTCTGAAACACAGATGATGAAGTAATTAGTTATTAGTAAATCTGTGGTTTGTTTTCACCAGACAATTAGTCAATATCAGCTTATTGTCTCATCTAATTTATCAGTTCAACTTCAATAAGATTTAAAATATTCATTAAATCTCATTTAAAGAATTAGAAAGTGTAAATCTGTTCTCTGTAAACTTCACATCTTTCTCTCACCAGAGTTCTTCCAGACCACGAGTCCAACAACAATGCCAACCAGAGCAATGAGGCCCACAAATACACCAAAGGTGATACCAACTGATGCTCCAACTTCACCTGTTAAATCAGTACAGAGTCTTTATTATCTGCTGCAGTAATAAATCACCTTTTCTGTAAATCTGGACTTTTATAATAAAGTGTTTCTGACCTCTCAGGATTCGCCGCTCACTCACAGGCAGCACTAACTCCTCCTCCAAGCTGCTGTGCTGAATCACACAGGTGTAATTGTGTTTCTGCAGCTTCTCAGCTGAGACTTTCAGAACGCTTCTCTTCTGGAAACTTCCATCATGGTTGGGTAACGTCTCACTGAGCTCCACATTCTCGTACACGTAATTTCCGTCCTTCTGCCAGAATATTATCACTGATTTGGGGAAGAAACCTGTAGCATGACACACCACCTCTGGATAAGGTGAATGTCTCTGGAACACTGAGCCCTCAGGACGAACTGCAGAGATACACAGAGGTAGAAATGTTAATATAACAATATTCATTTATAAATAACATGAGTGAAACTGTTTTTAACACATAATTAAATTCTGCTGAAGTGTGTCACATGGAGAAGTAGGAGAACAATGTCTACAGCAGAAAGCACTGAAATTACACAGGACTGGAAGAAGAAAGTGGTCTTCTATAACTTCTATCAACTTCTATTACATGGACTACAACTACTGTTTACACTAATCACTAAATTATGAGCTTCTCATACAACCTCAAAAAAACAAGACTCTGAGTGGGATAAAATTTTCAGGTTCATTTAGCAGTTAAAAAAAATCTGCTAGAAGATTGGATATCATTGTCTAGTGAAGCAGGATTTTTATCTACAGGTACGTTGTTATTCTGACCAGGTTTCAGTATTATGTAGTAGATACAGGTGATTATGTTCTGAAAGAAGTTTTAGGAGTTATGGTCACACTTTATGGAGGTAACAGACTAACAGATCTTCAGTCACTGTAAACTGATATTTATTTAAGGAAATGTTCTTAATTGTCATATAAATAAATAAATAACTTTTAAGAAGATATTATTTTTCCTCCGAACCATGAAATTAAAAGTTGTAGTCAGTGTAAAAATAAAAGATATAAAAAAATATTTATTTTAGTAGAGAAAAATATATGTACATATTTATACTATATGGATAAAAGATAAGTTTTATTCAGAGAATAAAGTTATGTTACGTGTAGATAATTAAATATGATGACAGAAAAAGGCTGTGCATGTGTGTGTGTGTGTTACAGTAACAGAGTTAATTACACACTTTACCTTTCCTCTCCAGAGTCTTTTTTCCATAAGACACATATTTCTTTAACCACTCAATACAGATGTTCTTCAGGTAGTTCTCATTATTCTTATTATAACCAGCATTACTATCCCACTTGTTCTTGGTGATCAGAGCCTGTGGTATCGGTGCGATCCAGGTCAAAGTCTTCAGATCGAAACTGATAAAATCTTCTCCATCATAACCCTGCTGATTATATGCTGTAACAGTCCCATCCTTATCATCATACTCACAGCCGTACATCATCTGTGCTGTGTGAACTCCTGCACACACACACAAACACTCAGAGAGATACCCATTTAAACAATCCCACTACATTCTCTAAGGATTTTCATCCTTACTTCATTATAAATGTCTATTTCACATCTATCTATCTATCAATGTATGTATCTTACCTTATCTATACACAGCATAAAATGCAAGGGAACTTTCTACACTTTGACCCTACGATCCAACTGTTTGAATTAATTAATTAATAAAAGGTTAAATTGCCAATATGTCTTGTTCATTTAAGCTTTAATCATCCAGTCCACCAAACACCAAATGAGTCGATGGCAGCTGTTTGTTAATGGCAGAGAAGATTTGGCAAATTTTTCATTGGCGCAACATATTCAGCTCTGCTGCTCACCCCACTAATACATGTTCCTTACAAATGGGGCAACATTTAAAAGCGAAACTAACATGCTTTTCAACAAAGAAATAATTAACTAAACACAAATTTCCTTATATTTTGTGCTGTGTATATTTATCAATCAATCTGTGTGTGTAGTTCATTCACATCATAAAAGATTATATCTGTTCAGAGGAGAGATCAGTGGTATTAGATTTGTATATCATGTGACAGTGAGAGGGAGATGGATGACAGACTGGAGAGAACGCTTTGTCAGTGTCCCAACACATTCACTAAAATATGACAGATTTTAGATCATTTTTACTTCAGATCTTTTGACTGATTTTATTTTAGATTTTTTAGTTTATGTCTTTTGACTGACTCAGATCATTTTAGTTCAGTTATTTTAAGCTTAATTCTTTTTTATTCAGATCATTTGACTGACTTGACTCTTTTTAATTCAGATCTTTTTGAATGACCTTTTGACCCAGATCATTTTCGTTGAGATCTTGTAACTGATCTTTTTTTACCTCAAATCTTTCGACTGCATCAGATATTTGCATCTCACATCAACAGGAAGTGCTTTTCAAACTGCATCACTTCAGCAGGATGTGCTGTGCAAACTACAGCTGATCAACAGAAAGTGCTGAACAAACTACTGTGTCCTACAAAGTACAGCACAAACAACAGCTTGATAATAAACATAGCTCCTGTTTCATTACAGTAGTTAACATCATGTTAAGTAGCTCTATCAAAATCAGCTACTATTTTAAATGACACAAAATACTGCCATAAAATAGCTAGCCTAGCATTAGCTACTATAGTTGCTAACCTGGCTACTGGTATTACTTACACAATTGTAAAAAAAAAAAAAAGATGTCTCTCCAAACTTGATGAAAAATGGTAAATTTTATTACAAAAATCAGTAGTGTAACACACAGAGGTACCATGGATTCAGCAGAGCTAGACTGAACACCCAGTAATGGAGGTTACATTTAGAATATACATTTGAAAATACCACCTTCTACCTAAGCTCCTTCTGTGGAGGATGTGATGTTAATTGTGTATGACCAATGTTACTGCACTCCGTATGAAAACACCACCCCAGCTCTAGGGAACTAACTTCTGACTATGTTGGTGTAATGGAAGTTCTGTCACCTTCATAATCATGACAGTTGCCTTAATCTATGATGGTTTACATTTGTAGAGCAACTGACATCTATATCATTTATACAACTGAGCAGTTGAAGGTTAAGGCCCATTCTTATGGGCCCAACAGTAGCAGCTTGTTGATGGTGGGACTCAAACTCAAGATCAGAAGTCCAACGTCTTAACCACTGAGCTACCACTGCCTAATGGTTATTAATCACTTACAATCTGACAATCAAAATCCCTTTAACATTTTCTGGTTCCACAGTGAGAGCTGCTGTGGTGATCTCTGCTTTGTTTTCCCATCTTGGGGAAGCAACTCTGGTTTGCACTGTTTATTAAGATAATGGTGTTTTTGAGTGTGGTAAGATAAGTCAGTCTATTTGGGTCCATGCTGTAATTTCTAACATAATACAGTCCTGACTAAGGGGGAGTCCATCATGGTACTAATACATAGGTGTTCGGTTGTGTTAAAGCAAGAACAATATTAAACAATGCAGTGAGGTAGAGTCATGTGACCTCAGTACGAGAATAACAATACACCCCTGTAACAATTCAACCTTTAACTGTTCTTAGAATATTCAGAACAAAAAAGAAAAAATATAACTGTAAATACAATATTTTTTTTAGATCATAAATATTGGACACCAATATGCATCTCTGTGTGTATAAAACTGTAAATAAAGTTAATTGTAAATGAAACTTTTCTTAAAACTCAATAAATAAATCAGAATATTTTCCAAAATATATGTTTTTACATACCTGTGTATACACATATAAGCATATTTATAAACACTGGTCTCATACCCCAGTGACTTGGGTTCGAGTCCTTAATTTACTGGCTGAGGCAAGCAGCGATACAAAAGATTATTGGGTTTTGGTTCAACTAGACTAACTGAAATATTACTGAATAATAATCTGATGGTTAAATGAAAGATTCAAATATCTCCAGATTTCACTGACTACACCTGAACTGTTATAATTTTATTACATTTAATATCACATTTATCGTGCACAGTGTGTAATTTACCTGTAGTCTGATTAAAGCGCTTCATTGCTGTAAGGATATTGGTTTTGAAGATCTCCTCAAGACCCTGATTCTTTTGTGTTTCTCTGTTCCAGTAATCTGGATCATCAGAGTCGATCCTCTGTATCCACTCTGTCTTTGGAATATTTCTCCTTATGTTACTGTCATAGTAATCAAATGGCTCACCATCCACTTGACCAACAGAGGTGAATTCTGGGAAATTTAATCCCGGTGTAACTGCAGTGTTGATGTACTTCATAGAGTGTGTGACTGTGAAAGTGTAAAAACATGTTTATATTAATTTGTAACTAATGTTCAAAGAGTAATAACTGCACCTGAGGCCTCGAGTCCAATCCTCTAACAGACAACACACGACTGAAGTGCCCTTGAGCAAGGCACCTCCCTGGGTGCCGAGGTTTGGGGCTGCCCTCTGCTTCGGGCAAGTGTGTTCACTGCCCCCTAGTGCTCACTAGTGTGAGTGTTTCAAATAGTTCACTCAGAATTGTGCGTGTGCTGTGTGGAAAATCCCACAAATTCCAGCACTGTGTATGTACAGGTACATACCTCCCTCTGCTGGTTGCAGGTGTTACTGCACTTACACACCACTAATGCACTCACTGATGAAAATACAATTACCCCTGAATAACAGGGTGGACTAAGAGGTGAGGCAGAACATCTACTAAAGTGTGGATTAGTGAACTACAGGTTGACAGTAGCTGATACACAAGTGGAATAGGATTCATCACATTAGGAATCAGCAGGTCAGTGAAGACAGTGTGAACAGATAAAACAGGATTTTATTACTGAAATTATATTATTAAATTATTATTATTATTACTATTATTATTAAATTATATTATAATACACACAGTGTGACAAAAAAATAAATAGAAAATAAATATTTAATATTGTTTTTTAATTATATCTGAAACCTGGTTCTGATTCTATTTCCTTAGCTTAAACTCTGTTAGTTAATAAGCCACGCCCCTGCCAGCTTACGTCATCAGTAACCAGGTAAATTTACCCGCTTCGCGCCAGAAATAAAAGTATTTAGAAGTAAAGGTTCTGTATTAGAATAATTAAAATATAATAAATACTGATTAATATAAAAATATTGAAATTTGACTGTTGACTGGTTAAACTAAAAGTAGTTAATACTTATTAGTTAAAAGTTAAAAGTTAATAGTTTTCCTGGAAAACCTTTATTTACATTTTATTTAAGCCTTTTTTTATAAATTATTTCTGTTTTATAATAATTCAGTATTTCAGTAGGAGATTGATTTAAAAATCAGAAACAAAGTTAACAGGTCATTTGTGTATTGAAGTTGTATTTACTGACTCTTTAGTAAAGTAAATAAACAACTGATTTGAATGAGTGGTTTTCTGTGGTACAGGAAAAGTTTTAGTAGTAAAAATAAAAATTACTGTATGTTAGACTTTTTTACTGAATTTTTAATTATTTATCTACACAATATTACTTTATATGTTTATGATGTTTAATTACATTCAGTAAATTTAACAGTTAATATTTAATATGCCATGTTTACATTACATTAATGTAATCTAATAATGAAGAGATGAAGAGAATAAAGTTATTAATAAAATCAGTAAACTGACCTGATGACGTCAGATGAACACAAAACACCAGTAAGAACAGGAAGAGGAACATTTCACAGTTCTGAGGTGAAATTATCAGATTAAACATCATCGTTTCTCCTCCACAGACCCTCAGTGAGTCACACCACAGACCCTCAGAGTCAGTCCACAGTCTCAGTCTCTGCCCCGCCTTCTGCCTCGTGCTCTGTGGAGTGGTTAAGTGTTACTCCTCAGTCTAGATATATAAGAACAGAAACACAAGAAACTAGCAATGTTTAATTAAAGTAAGATAAACATAATAATAAAAAAAATACACAGAATAAGTACGAGCACATGAAATGTATATGCATATGCATACTTAAAAAACAAGTACACATTCTAAAATTTTGAGTATGCATAGCACTTTTCTTGCAGGCCTGCTTTAAAAATGATCAAGGACTAGGAAGAACCCTGAAGTGTTACAGAAGGATCCAGAAAGCAGCACTGAACCAGCAACACTTCCTATGTAACAAAAAAATGAACACACAAGAAAACACTATGCATACTTAAAACACAAGTATGCACACTAGAAATCTTAGTATGCATACTCGAGGAAAAAAAAACTGAATTTACACAACTTGCAATGTTTACCTTATGTAAAAAAATAAATAAATAAAACAGAAAAAGCAAAACACAAGTATGCATACTAAGTATTTAAGTATTTATACTTAAAAGCAGGAGTATGCATACAAAATTGTAGGTACACACAAAAAAAATGCATGCATGCTTGAAAACAGCTAAAGACTGTGAGGGACCATATAACACTACAAAAATAACCACAACGCATCACTGAACCAGAAACAGAACAACAGTCGTATGCCAACTCAACTCTGCAATGGAATTCAATTCAAGTTTAACTCACACAATCAATTAGCAATGTGTACCGAATGGATGTAAATACAAAAAATGGTAAGTATGGACACAAGGATGCATACTACAATTTTAAGTACACATAATAAACTTTTTTGTATGCCTGCTTTAAAGTAAAGAAGGACCAGGAGGAACCAGGAACCCTACAAACGTAACAAACGCACAATGGAATTCGTAACAAACGCACAATGGAAAAACGTAACAAACGCACAATGGAATTCACACAACTAGAGATGTTTACCTACCGTAATAATAATAATAATAATAATAATAATAATAATAATAATACTGAAAAACATTAATGACAAAATAAGTATAGGCACAATAAAATTATAAACAAACATGTATTTTGAGTATGCATACTAAAATGTTAAGTATGCATAGCACTTTTTTTGTATGATTGCTTTAAAATAGACACGTTTACCTCATAAAATTAACTAAAAAAAAAACAATTACGCATACTAAAATTTTTAGTGTGCCTGCGTAAAAGTAGACCAGGATGTACCATCGAAGTCTACAAAAGTAAACAGAACACAATTACTAATATAAATATTGGTGCAAGACATGTATGTGAACACTAAAAAACTATTTAAGTATGCATACTCAAAAATCAGGTCTTCATAATAATTTCTTAGGTATTTATATGTAAAAATCAAGTATGCATACAAAATTTTATATCTGTTCTTGAAAATAAAGAAGGACTCACGGATTTCGATTTAACTTTAACCCACGCAATTAATCGGCTAAATTTACCTAATGTAAAAATCTAAAATAAATACAATTGTAAAATCGCAAAATAAGTATGGACATATCAATTTGGTAGGTATTAACCACTGTATACTGTGACACTTCCCACAAGACCTGCTGTTTTAAAGATGTTCCAGTCATTTAACCATCACAGTTGGGTACTTGTCAAATTCAGAGTTTCTTACACATTCTTACCCATTTCTGCTACATCGACGACATCTCCCACAAACGGATCTGCTGCTAACATCTTGGTGCCACGTACAGAGTGTGGAGTCCATACGTTGATGACACGGAGCTGTTTTGGTGGCTGTTTAGGCAGGTGGTGGTAATACTGGGGCTTATTGTTGTACTTTACCTACATCACTACACACCCTACCATATTTTATACACTACATCACTACAAATATAGACAGGTGACAAATTAAAGAAAAAATAAATAAAGTAACTAATTTGCAATATAATTTTTAAAAAAGAAAATTTTCATCAAAATAGAAACATGAAGGTGACAAATTAAAGGAAAAAGATTACTTTTTATAATATAATTTTAGATGTTTAATCAGGATCGATTTCTTTATAAAGTAAAAATGATTCTAAAGGAATCTAAGTTGAGAAAAAAGAAAAATAAGTAAATAAACAACACAGGCAAAAAAATATAAAATACCCAACGCATAAGATACGTTGTTTTTTTTCTTTAATTTGTCACCTGTTTGTATCTTTTACACTGCTATACAAAATCTGTTACTACAGATTTACTGTTACGAGCTAGAAGTTTTCCTATAGCAGCACATCATGAATCATTGTTTGCTGCAGCTACAATTTTTTTTTATTATTATTGAAGGACATATTTTATTGACTGAAAGTTAAATTTAGTGTTGCAGACTACTAACAAAACAATATTTAATAAAACAAGTTCCTGTTCTCACCTATATTATAGCAGCTATAAACAGTCTTTCCCTCGCCAAAAAAAAACGACAAACAAAAAGTTTTACAAAGAACTTGTAAAGTCCCTGTGCATGATCTGTTACTATAGAAACAATAATCTATTATTGTTGATTCAGATGTTTAGGTTAATAGCTCGTTTAGAGAACCTTTTCATGATATGCTAATTTTTTGAGATAGGAATTTTGGGTTTTCATGAG
>JAOVVF010000028.1:16481331-16495447 GCA_028565595.1 Duopalatinus emarginatus | reverse complement strand
CTGTCCCAATCATCTGGACATCACAATTTGACTAATGTCAAAGTCATTCACACTTTTTTCGCCCATTTGTGCTTTCAACACTTTCGAGAACTGGCTGTTCACTTGCTGCGTAGTATATCTCACCCTATGCCAGGTGCTACTGTGATGAGATAATAAACGGTTAAACCGGTACACAAATCTTTACTTTATTCTCCTATCAGTCACACTGAGGGAAAACTGGTTGGTTTCACGCTCAACAGCGTGAGATTTCCCCGAAGCTAAGCGCCGACATATACGGATAAAAGAACATCGTTCTGACAGGAAGTCGCTCAGAAAGTCTTGTGTATGTCTCCTTAGATCACAGGGGTAAATTGACGGCTGAGGGATGGTGGAGCCAGGTGGACTGTGTGTGTGTGTGTGTGTGTGTGTGTGTGTGTGTGTGTGTGTGTGTGGTCACCATGGAAACGGCATCAAACAAGACATACTTTATTTCTGATCACTCACATCATCATCATCATTATCATCATTAGGAATGTGAAAAAGCTTACAGCCACTTGTACTCCAGCACTGATGTATTCTGATTAGACAGAAGGTGTTGTTTAATGTTCCGTGGTGTCATGGACAAGATTAATTGTAACTATAAATGGATAAAGTATTCATGCCATTAAAACTTAAAATTACATACACCTTATTTTCTCTCACACACACAGACACACACACACTCTCTCTCACACACACACAACAGCATTAAATGTGAATGTGGGGTCGTGGAGATGCATTGATGTATCTCTTTCACCATTTACATGCTTGATAGATCATACTTCTATCATGTGTGTGTGTGTGTGTGTGTGTGTGTGTGTGTGTGTGTGTGTGTGTAAATGAGACTAGATGATCCTACACTGTGTTTCATTCCACCACTTTTCTTTCTTGTGTATCTAGTTTATGAGCAACATGAACTGGACTGTTTATTCTTTTATCTTTATCATCATCATCAACATCATCATCATCATCAGCAGCAGCAGCAGCAGCAGCAGCAGTAGTATGTGGTGAATGAACAATGCATGGCAAAGAAACGCAATCTGCTTATAATTCTGAACAATAAATGCCTTGAATTTAAATCATCCTTTTCATGTGCAAAAAAAAAAAACAAAACAATTGATGACTGAAGTAAATTCTTTATTATGTACACATGTACAGTATAAACAAGCAAACAAACAAATAAATGAATAAATAAAGAAATAAGAATAAGAATAAAGAATAGCTTGCAGCACTGAGCAGATTATCACACTCGTTTTTCCGTGTCTGTGCATTTCCACGCTTGTGTTGAGAGTAATTCCCTCCACACTCTACAGGTTTGCATCTACACGCAATAAGCGGAATGAACGATTTAAAAACCGATCCTCAAATCCCCTATCGCCTGTCAGTCAGCACTTCATCAGTGTTAGCTCATTGCTGGGTGTGTAATCAGCTCTCCTGAGATGCAGACCCTAACTCAAGAGTCTAGTGAAGGGTGTAAAGGTCAAAGGGCATGACCCTCAATGCCGTGAGCAGCAACTGAGGGATAAATAAATGTGCTGGGTTTTCAGTATGTGACCAGACTTTAGTGCCTCTATGGGTTTCGATTTCTTTCTATACATATTGTTGATGATTAATTGGTGTCCTTCCTATGACTTAGTCCCCTTAATTGACTCTACTGGGGTCAAATCTCAAAAAAGAGGTGTATACTGGAGTAAACTGGACTACTTGTCGACCCAGCAAAGTGTTTCAACCAAATTCTAGAAAACCAAAACATAGAACCACCAAACAGCCAAACACCCTAACATTAACATAAACCACAAAACCACTGAAGGTGAAGTGATGGTGGCACCTGTCAAGAGATTGGATATATGACACAACAAGTTAACAATCAGTTCTCAAAGTGCTCAAAGCAGGAAAAATGGGCAAGTGTAAAAATCTTAGACAACTGGGTCCAACTGGGTCCAAAACAGCAGTTCTTGTGGGGTGTGTCCCAGTATACAGTGGCTAGTACCTACCAAAAGTGCTCTAAGAAAGGGCAACCAGTGAACCAGTGACAGAGTCATGGGAGACTCAGAATCACTGATGTTCATGGAGGGGTAAAGACCATTAGACCATGTTGTCCAATACAACAAAAGGTATGTAGAAGGATGAGTTGTTGGTGTTAATTTCAGTTAATTAGGGTCAATACTCGATGTGTCAAATTGCTGAAGCTGAAGGACCAGAGATATGAGCTACAGATTCTTTCTTATCTCATTTGTGCCATAGCCAAAAATAAATCACCAATAGCTTAGCATGAGAAGGTAACGGCTGTCACCTTTCAGTCATGTTAGTTAAAATGTTTTCTGACCACATGAAATCATATCAGTTTAATTCCAGTTTAGTCCATTGAATAAAACTTGCCAGAGTGGCTTGTCTAACCACCAAAATCCAATCCAAAGCACTCTAAAATAAAGACTGAATCCGAAAACTGTCAGATGCTTTTATTATCAACATCCATCTTCCTAATATTTAATAAAAGTCTTATTGATTCATTTCTATACGTCTGTGTAAACTTTCAACCATAAGTAGTCAATCTGGAGTCTGTATCGTGTAGTGTTTTAGTTACAGTGGATGTGACATCATCACCGACGTCATCACTTCCTTTTCAGACGAGCTCTGTCACAGGATCCATGAGAAAGCTGCAGGGCTTGTCATCCGCCCCCGCTCGCATCTACGCCATACGTTTTCTAAGTGGTTTTTATTCACCTGCATATCCACCACTTGATAACGGCTCTCTGCTCACAATTACATTTGTGAAAGGAAATACGGCCATATCAGGCCACTAGTGACTTTACTGGCTAATGATGGTGGAGAGCAGTCGAGAAACTGTCCTCAGTGGAGTGTCTGGTCATTGTGAACATACGCTTAAAGAAATATCCACATCAGACTTTCTCAAGAGTTAGGTATCTTCTGAACTGTCCATTTTTGAGTCAGTCAGGTCATTTGACTTACCAGTAAAATGAGACTCTTTCTGTCCCAAATGACTCATCGCCATTGACTGGTATTTGATCTTATTTACCTTAATATGTCTGAACCTCTAATTACTTTATTTACTGTAATCGCCTTCCCTAACTCACTTCCTCCGATGCGGATTTATAGGCTCCACACGGCTGTGAGTCAAATACTCAACTCATGATTCATTATAAAAACAATTAAGAGTTTTTGAGTTTTTCATTCTAAGCATTCTGATAATACTACACAAGAGTAATCTCCCATGTCTACAAAAAAACCTTATTGTTATCACATTATTACTATCTGACAGTAATGTTCTTGTACTACTTATTATTATTATTCCATTCTTTTTTGTCCACATTTTATAATTTGTAATTTTCGAGATATCAACACTGTTCCAAGTCTAAAATGACCGTCCCATTGATGACATGTGGGCTTATATAAAGCTTTTGGATAGCCGCACTCATTAACCTGCCACACCCATTTTAATCCTCCTTTTTTTACCCCGTTCATTGATACAAAATCACAATATTTGTTATTTGAAAGGTATGTTGATCTGAGATATGGACACCGTTCCAACTCTAAAACATCTGTCCCATTAAAGACTGACAGGCTTTTATGCAGATTTTGGATACATGCACTTGTTCACCAACTACGCCCATTGTCACCCCTATTGCGCTATTGCTATTAGGGTGTTTGAAAGCAACATTGATTTGAGATATGGACACCGTGCCAACTTTAAATCATCCATTCCGTTGACACACACATACACACAATCACCTGTCAGAGCAAAAGTATTCGCACCCCAACAAACTATGTGCTTATCTTCCAATTTATGCTGAGAGGAGTCTACAACTGCAGAGATGCATTGACAGTTTGCAATTTCTTTAGGAAATGGATTTTTCTAGTTATTATTATGCTAGCATTTTTTTTACTAAAACATTCCCTTTATGTAAAAAAAAATACTGTAAGTGATATCACACAGCTGAGAAAATAAAATCCAGTGCAGTAAAATCATCAGGCTCTTGCTTTCCAAGTGTATTGATTTTCTGTGTAGATTTGATAGAAGCATATGCTGAGTTACATCTTCTTCCTGAATACATTCTGGTGTCAGATACTGAAGCAGGGTCAGATGGCATCCAGGCCTCGTGTGGGTGAGAGATGGTGTGTTTTCAGATCAGAAATTTTGCACTTTTATAGAAAACAGCAGTTTGGTGGTAACTTCAGTCATACTTCAGTGTGTGTGTGTGGGGGTGTGTGGGAGGCCATGATCTGGCATGTGTATTCTCACCATTGCACATTGTCCATCTCTATTACCTTCTTCAGATGTTAATCCCTTTGACAGCTCTTTCCTCAGGCTCTGGCCATACCTGACCAATCACACCTGTCAGTCATAATACCTCTGTATACTACTCCTTCCTGACTCTGTTGTAGAAAGCCAAGGGCTTTTGTCAAATCAAGTGTACTTAATCAATCTGTCTTTTATACATGTATGGTCTGTTCTTCTGTCCAATACATCATCCTCCATCAGTGGAGAGTTTTACTAAAGTAAGATATTGTAGATTATGAAAGGAATAACACTGTTATTAGCATCTATTTCCAAAAACCCAAAGCGTGTCATGGTACAGTGGAATGATTTTGTTTGAACGCAACTTGTAGTAAAAACCCAGTATGTCTAAGACGCCTGGTCAGGGCCATCTGTCAGCACTGTTAATGTGTATTGCACAAGTTAAATATAAAACTATTTCAATTTATTTCTTTAATATTTTCTCCACTTTCTGTGCTTTCATCTGTCTCCAATCCATCATCCATCCATTAATCTCTCCATTTATTTATCCATCCATCCACAAAGTATTCGGTTTAGTTTAAATACATTCAGTATGTGAGAGTCGCCGCCTAGTGGAGACTCAAAGTAACATGTTAATTTTTGAGTTGGGAGTTCACTGTATTTAAAAATATATTTAGATTATTATTTCAGTCATCAACAATAAAGAGGGATCGTGTGGTATTATGTATTAACTTGTTCCTGATAATGCTTGGTTTAATATATTTTATTTAAAAAAATGAAAAAAATAGGAGAAAAGGCAACTGTGTTGAAATTGTCTCATGTGACAAAAAAAAAGAAAAGAAAAAGAAAAATCAAAACTCAACTTTAAAGTTACACTGGAAACTTAAACAAAACACCACTACAGCTACTAAAACTACAGCGAGTGTGATTCGAGGCATCCATGTGATTGGGTAATAATAACACCTTAATTAGAATTAGCATAGAATTTTAGCCGTTAGAAAAATGAGAAATTAAAAATTAAGAAATATTTAATTTAATTATACACACAGAAATGAACATGAACTGTACTGAAATATACAAAAATACACTCAGCTGAAAACTGAACTGAAAAACATTTAATTATACAGTTATAATATAAACAGTTACACAGACAGAAATGAGACTATTTTATTTATCTATAAATAATTTAGGGTCTTATTCAGAAGTGTATACTTATGTGGTACAGACAAAATACAAAAGGCTAGTGGTGTTAAATCCAATAAATCAAAAATTAAATTTCATACTACAGAATCTGGCCATGGTATAATAGCTGGTGATAAAGAACTCATGGTCCACCAGCTGGTATCTGCAAGGTTTCCACAAAGTGGCACAGCTTTCTTTCTTGTGAACGAGTCAGAACAGACCAACCAGTTAAAAATAAACTCACAAAGACTGCCTAACTCTCAGATTATAAAATCTAATGTGCAAATCAGTTACTTTTGTTTAAGCATTTAAGGTTAATTTAATCAGCTTACTTATTAAATTTACCTACAAGCTAACAGGCTATGCTAAGCTAGGCTAGGCAAGTTAGCTATAAGTAACAATAGCTGTGGCTTATTAATTGTCAGTGATGCACAACATCGAAGTCACTTGCTGTTGTTCTATTATATATATATATATATATATATGGTCTACATACAAAACATACAGTGGTCTACATACAAAACAACAGAAGAATTTACAGCTTACAGTAAACAAAAAATAAATAAACAAAATGCTGCATCCTGTGTTCTGTTTCATTCTGGTCACTGCACCTCATCCACATCACAAGCAATGTTTTCCCTGGCCAAGCAGCAGGGGGAAATATTGCCTAGCATGGCGCATCCAGCCATGAAAAGCATCAACTGCTATATCTCCAAGTGCGTATACAGTAGCTTGGAGAAAGGGTATACACATTTGTGAATACACTTTCTATCACCAGGCAAAAAAAACAACAAAACAAATTCCAACAGGATTGAGGAATAAACAACTGAAAAGCATGAATGAGCAGCGAACCAGAGGAAACTTATGTTGTCCCACATGACAACGTACCTGAGCTTCTCTGTGCCATCTATCTGATCTGGTGGAATGAGTGTGTTGCGTAGGGTGTTCAGGAATGTGATCAGATTGGCAGTGTTGCAGAGGCTAAGGGTGATGGATGACGCTGTGGTGGGTAATTGCTGCACACATTGCAATGTTCCCTCCATGCTGGCCAGGGACTTCAACTATGCCACACTGTCTGATGTTATTCCGTCCCGTCCTTCATCTTTTTGTGAGGTTGAATCCAACCTCATCAATGAAGATGAACTGGTGCTCTACTGCAGCTACTTCTAGCTCAAGGACTCTCTGAAACACACATGACAATATTAGAAAGAGACATGGAGTGGTCACTATCGTGAAGCACAATTACTATGATTGCAATGCTGAAATATGTATAATTTATACAGTGTTAGGAGAATGCATCAATTGTGGGATTGTATAGGACTTACTTGCACATAGTTATATCGCAATTCTTTGCGAAATCAAACACTCGTTCTGATTTGTGTTTAAATGGCACCCTGTAGACCTGCTTCATCCTCCGATTATTTCTGCACAAGACATTGTCCAGCATTGATAAGCTTACCTGATCAAGATTTTGAAATATCTCATTGTTGTCTATTATTTTTCTTTGTATTTGCTCTAATATTATGATGTTATTTTCTAGGACCATGTTCATGATTTCAGTTTCCTCTTCCCGTCCACCTTGTGTTGATAATCTTTCAGTTCTGCAATACAAATAGTAAAATACCACAAATACTGTTTAGGAGTACAAAGTAGGATTACATTTACCAAATACTTGACACATACTTTATTTTTACAGTCCAACAGAACAGTCCACAGGCAATACTCTACTACTGTACTCATTGAGTGCTGTATTAATACGCAGTACTGCAGTTTTCTAGTGAGAGTAGATTTTATACCTATTTTCATTTTGGAAAGTCCAGAAGATGCTAGGATGCTACAATGTACCTGCTCAAATTTGGCTGTACTCTTTGCCCAGCTTCCCTCATTGTTAGACCATGGTCAACCAAAGTGGCTCAGATCTCATTCAGAGATTACAGCCTTCCTCGTCCTCCCTGTCCTCGTCCTCATACTCTCACTCCTCTGGCTCTAGCTCTGCCTCTGTTTCTAATATTGGCATCCACTGCTCCCAAACAGTAAAGCTCACCTGTTGCCCTTTCATGCTTAGGTTTTGATTGCTAATTGTAAAACTGCGTGACAGGTGTTTGCCCATGTGATGTATGAGTGTGCATAGTAGGGCAATTACCTTTTAGAATAACAATGTGTTTTTTGTGAAAACAAGAGCTTTTTCATGGAAATTGTCCCAAATACAGACAATTGTGTGTAGCATTTTGAAACAAGTGTGTTTTGGAACCGAAATGTGTGAAGTGTAAAGCAGAAATTGTGCTTGTAGTTTAGCAGAATTGCTTCAGAGGGTTGGTGCATGAGTTGGGGAACATGTAGTGGTCATTGTGTTTTAAGTACCATTGTGTGAAAACAATTGAGAAAACTCTAATGCATGGTCATCCAGTCCTGAACAAAGTAACCAAAAAAAAAAAATAATGAAAAAATGTATTTAGTTTTATTGCTTGAGTAATTGACTAAAAAATGAATCACATTAACATTAATTGTAATCTGATAAAACAACTCTAAATCAGTTTATTTATTAAACTTCAAAGTTTAATGAAAATATCCTGAGCTTTCAGATTGAAAACAAAAATATTGCACTCAAATAATGGACAGTCTTTTATATGAAGATGGATGTCTGTGGATTCAGTATTACTGCATTTAGATTCACAGCAATAGAAAATTCATTGAAAATTGTCACTAAACTACTGTACACAGCTTGTACAGTAAATGTCTATAGCAAATGCAGTAGTGTGGGAAAACAAAAAAGATTTTTTTTTTTTTTGTGAATATTTTTTTATACCTACAAAATAATACAGACTAATATTGGATCTAAAAACAAATACATTTTATATAAATTAAAGAAAATATTAAATACTATATCATTCTAAAGCTTAATGTTTAGACAAAAAATACCATTTAGGTTAATTCCCCCATGTTTGATGATTCTCCTCAAGGGGGAGCTGTAACACTGAGGTACGCTCCATATACACAAAGCAACTGAAATATAATCACACTAACAAGATCCCATGATCTGCATTCTACACAATCTCTGGTTTGGGGCGATGATGGTGTGAAACTGTGGTGCTTCACTTCCCCCTTCACAGCTTGGTGTCTTCATTCAGGTGAATAGTAGGTTATTGCTCTCTTGTTATTGCCCTTATGGCTCTGCCAGCTCTGGGGTGATAAGGTCTAGCACACTAATGGAGATGGAGATTAACTTCAGGTGCTCTGGCCTTTATTCCTTTCCAAGCGTAACTATATATCTAAAGCACAGCACACACGAAAACATCTTTAGGAAGCCCAGAATGAGGACACTCTCAGGCCTCAAAGGTGATTAAGCTGTGCGTTTATGACTCATCTTAGTATTCACATGGGTTCTGCCAGGGGCTACAAAAAACAATTTAAGAGTCTTGTCTCAGTGGGAGACAACAAATCATCAGAAGTTTGTCAAACTGCTGGAGAACTCCAGGCTCCTAGACTGTTTGGTTACGCACAAGTTTTCCATATAAGGAGGTTCAGAAGTACAACTTCACGCTCACCAGTATACCTGCTGGATGCAATAATGTAAACTGTATATGCATTAAGGCATAACTGTAATATCCCAGAGTTTTATTGGGTTCTAGACTGTGATTGGTATTGGTATTGATTCATATATTCATATTTATATTCATATTGATTCATTACGTATTGATTCATTTTCAGTAACAGCGTCTCTGACAATAGTTCAGCTGCCAATCACAGGTTTGTATGAATGCAATCGTTCTTATTAACACTTAACACTCACTGATTTCTATAAACAGTGGTGAAAGTTACTGTAGATGGTTTAATAAAAAAAATTATTGTTCAAATTTTAACAGAAAAATTAATGAAGACTGTTTAGTCTACCTAAGCCTGATCAAAAGAGTACACATGGCGGTGCCTGTTTAATGGTATGGGGTTTGTTTTGCTAGTATTCCTCTTTCACCAGGACAATGCGCCGCCACACATATCTAGACACTAAATTATGGTTAGAGGAACACTCATCTGAATTAACAGTTTTGATATTCCCATCAAAGTTATCTGACACATGCCCTGTGTCTATGCCCTGTGGGGGACCTACCAAGTATTAGACTGGTGTACCAGTTTTTTGCAGATGTGTTCGAAAATATTGAGACCTGATTATTTAGGTGGGAATAGCACAACATCAAACTCAAATGAGTGTTCCTCTAACCATAATTTGGCTTTTCTAGACGTGTGTGGTGGTGTTGGAAGAGGACAAAACCATCAGAATCAGTGCATGAACGGATGTAACTCATCACACATAGTGTTCATCTGTCAGAGACATCTGTTGATGTACCAGGGTTCCCATGGAATGTCAGCTATACAAACCCCATACCATTATGGAGCCACCACCAGCCTACACATTGTGCATTTTGCATAGGCTGGTCTGTACCAGTTTTTATGCCACTTCAGTGTAATGCTCAGTTATATTTGAAGTTAACAATCATATGCTGTTGTATATAGTCTATAGTCTGTTTTGTGTTATGTGTTTGGATTAGATACTCATAAGAAACCCTAACATTAGGTTATACTGTATATGTCTGATCTGTCTCTTTAAAAGGCGTGGCTAATTTAAGAAGCGCTCGAGCCCTGCGTGCGCTACTCTTCTGTCTTTTCGGAATATCCGGGAGTCGCGAGCGCAGCTGGTCTCGAGCCACTGGAACCATGGCAACCGCGCCGACAGGTGAGGAAGAGCATCCTGTGTTTATCAGCGAGCTTTTTACAGATAAAAAAAGTGACATTCTGTGTGTTTCATTCAGTTTAATTACCGATTATTAATTACAGTCATGTCTTTTCAACGGGTTTCCCCGATTTCAGAAGCAGAGACCCGTCAGAGACTGCTGAGAAACGTCAAGAAAGAGGTGAGTGAGCGCGCGACTCCACATAGAGATATAATAATAATAATAATAATAATAATAATAATAATAATAATAATAATAATAATAACAGGGATATCACATACAGGTATAATAATAATAATAATAATAATAATAACAATAACAGGGATATTATATACAGGTATAATAATAATAATAATAATAATAATAACTGGGCTATTACATACAGGTATAATAATAATAATAATAATAATGATAATAATAATAATAATAATAATAATAATAATAATAACTGGGCTATTACATACAGGTATAATAATAATAATAATAATAATAATAATAATAATAATACTCAATAACTAGTCCATGACTGGTATCAGTACAGGATCTGATCGTTTGTAAGTGTACAAAAGTGCCCTGCTCTACTCAGTATGTACAAAACATCTTCTAATCAGTTTTACAGTGATAATCGAATGAATCTAATCTAATCTGATCAAACCTGACCAACAGCTGGTCTAGTCTCAGTACACTCGTACAGTCATTGCTGGTCCCAATCGGTTGTCAGTCTGTTTAGTCGAGTTTATGCTAATGAAAACTTTAACCTTAAACTGATGCCCAGTCTGATCTGGTCAGCTGGTCTAATCTCAATGTCTGTTTAGATATCACTATAATATATCCTTTTTTTTAAGCATAAAGCTGAGACTGATAGTCTAATCCAATCAATAGCTGGTCTAATCTCAGTATAATTAATACTGGGTCTAATCAGTCATCAGGCAGGTTTATACCTGTTCTACTTGATATACTGTACATAAATAGATCAACCAATAGTCTAATCTAATCTGATCTAATCTAATCTAATCAGTAGCTAGTCTAATCTCAGTTTGTGGTATAATTAATACTGGGTCTAATCAGTCATCAGGCAGGTTTATAGCTGTTCTACTGTAAATAAATAGATCAACCAATAGTTTAATCTAATCCGAACTAATCTAATCTAATCAGTAGCTAATCTTAGTGTGTGGTATAATCAGTACTGGGTCATGGGCATGTTTATTGCTGTTCTACTTAATACACTGTACGTAAATCAGTGTCTAATGTCTAATGTCTAATCTTAATGCCTGATATAATAAATACTTGGTCTAACCAGTCATACTTTAAACCTCATATAAATAATACCTACCTTGCCGTCTGATCAAATCCTGGTCCAGTCATTGTGGATGTAACACATACCTGCACGTCAGTGCCTCCTTCACTCACCTTTAGAAGAAAGGTCAGGTCTGGAACATTTACCGGTTCTACAGTAACGACTTTTTACCTGCAGGGTCTCAGACGTCTGTGCTTAGAGTGACTCATCTGCTTTGTGTGTGTGTGTGTGTGTGTGTACGTGGCATCTCAAAATCTGCAAGTGTGTGTTTGCATTCAGAGACCTTCAGAAGCTCATCATTAACATCAGCAGAGTTTATTATGAGTGTGTGTGTGTGTGTGTGTTACATATTCAGGCACTCAAGTCTATTTCTACAGCATGACGTAAACAGACGCAGTGTGCAGCACTCTGTACCTCTCTGTAGTCTTTTTTCATCTCTCATTTCCTTGTCACTCTCCTGCTCCACATGCCACGTAACCACATGGCTAATGTGGACAAATTTCCCGGTGTGCACTTTGAGTATTAGTTCTTCGCCTTAGCGTGTGTGAGAATTGAGTGGTTAGTTGAAGCACGACTCTGGTGTCCGTTTTGCTGGATCGGTTGGACGCGCACACACACACACACACACACACACACAAGACTTCAACAAAGCTCTGACACTGGAGACTCCTTCCATTAGTGGTAAACAAAACCTCTCACAAAACGTGAGATAAAAATATCAGCGATAAGCGTCCAACATACAAGTCCAGTATGTGAGTAAACGAAATGTTACTATGGAAACGATAACATATACGAATAAAATGCCATGTGGCCAGTCAGAATCCAGAATCCCACAGCGCTATGGTGTAGTGTAGTACAAATGGTGAATAAAGGTTGCACAATTATTAACCGTATATGAACTGTAATGTCAGGGGGTGTCTGAAAAACACTGATGACATCATCATTATTAAGTGCGATGACTCCGCCCCTATCAGCCTTCAGTGTGTTATATCCCACTCTGAAACTTGTGTGAAACGTGTGAAAACGGACATGGTGTAAATGGTGTAATCACTCACACTGGGCTGAATATTTATCTGTAGGCAGCAGACCGCTCTCTCTCTCTCTCTCTCTCTCTCTCTCTCTCTCGTTCTCGTTCTCTCGCTTTTTTAAATCTTTCTGCCTCAGTCAGTCTCTGTTTCAGTCTTGCAGTCTAACTCTTTCACTCCTTTTCTGCCCTTCCGTCTCTCTCGTTCGTCTCCGCCGTGTCCTGCCAGACGAATCTGACTTTCATTTTAAGCGAATCCGAAGTCTGCCGAGTTTTATTTGACTCTTTTCTTTCGCACCTAGTTTTTTTTTTAAACACCCACATCCTTACACACACACACACACACACAGAGAAAGAGGGAGAGTAAAATATTAACAGACTCCTCGACAGACTGAATTACCCTGAGCATTACATTTGGAAATCCGTCAGTCATGTGGAAACACACCCTTCTGTGTTCACAGCACTAAAGCATTGGGTGAATAGCGATCTCTGGGCTCTGATTGCACTGGCGAAGAAAAGCAGTGTGTTAGAGGCAATCATGCTCAATGCTCGGGTTCTCCGGTTCAGAGCTGAAATGAGGCAATCGAGAGCAAACAGCCGATCCGTCCTGAGATTGGGTGTAGTTTATACCCAACACCCTACCCCTACCCCAGAACCTCTCCTCTGGAACATCACGGCTACTTTGCTAATTCCTCACTATCGACTTCGCCTCACTCACGGAGACAGAACAAGTCTCGACTCAAATGTCATTCATTTCATGGCGGCCAGCCACAACGTAGTTACACTTCATAAGAAGATCCCTAAGTGTCGATGACTCACTCTTGTTGCCCATGGCGATGACTTTCCTGCTCCGGCGCGATCCTTGTCTTACCTGAGGACCTCTCAAACGAGTCCCCTCGTTAGCTGTGGGCCGTCTTCTAAACACGTCTAGACGCGTATGTCTGCTACTGTCAGGACCTCAGTGCTGGTCCTAGTAATCCTGACCTGACCGATCCTGAGTGTATCCCAGAACGACTTCGTGTTTTTATTTTTTTACTCATTGTTCCAGCTACAGGAATAGAATTGATCTTCTGATTCGAGAAGGACAAATCGATCCAGTGGTCGATTCCACACACACACCCACACTCACACATGCACACACACACACACACGTACACACTCTCATCATAGTGAAGTGAAACACGCTCGCTTTAAGCCACATTGATCCACCTGTTTCACCACCATGAGCCGTTTCCACGCCAGCAGCGACTCACTCCTGCTCTTTCATGTTTAATAGTCGATCCACCTTCCCGAGAGCTGTGAGGTTGACCTGACGACATACATACACTTACTACCAGTCCACGAAACCCGGTGCCACCGAATCCTCTGGGCTGAAGAGTCTACGTCCTACTTTACACCTTACACCAAGACTTTCATAAGCATAACTGACACCTACAATGGCATCATGGGATTCCACAAGACCTCTGTGGTATCTCTGGACCTGAGAAATTAGCAACAGTTCCTTCTAGGGGATCGGACCAGACTAGCCTTCAAACACACACACACACACACACACACACACACACACACACACACACACACACACACACACACACAGAAAGAGATCAGTG
>JAOVVF010000028.1:16458269-16473388 GCA_028565595.1 Duopalatinus emarginatus | reverse complement strand
TATACAGTACATTGTATATAGTAACAGTATGTAGTGTATAGTATGCAATAACAGTATATAGTATACAGTAACAATATATAATATAGTATTTACTAATAGTATATAGTAAATTGTAACAGTATAAAGTAACAGTATGTAGTGTATAGCATACAATAACAGTATATAGTAACGGTACGTAGTGTGTAGTCTATAATGACAGTATATAGTATGTAGTACATAATGCTGTATACAGTAACAGTATATAGTATATACATTTACATTGACATCTACAGCATTTAGCAGACCCCTGATCCAGAGCGACTTACAAAAGTGCTTAGTTGATTTCTTGAGTTTTGAGTGTCTGAAGCTAGTGAAGGTAAATCAGGATTTAAGAACTCAGACCAGAATCCTACTAGACAAGAGTCATGTAGTGTCAATCATAAGTCCAAAAACTTTCTACACTAGTCAACCTGCATAGAGAACAAGATAATAACGACAATAGTCATAAGCTATATAGTTTATGGTGAGTATATTGTAACAGCACATAATATAAAGTACATAATAACAGCGTATAGTAACAGTATGTAGTGTATATTAACAGTATATAGTAATTAGTTATAGTATACCTTAATAGTGTATGGTAACAGTATGTAGTGTATAGTCTATAATAACAGTATTTAGTATATATAACAGTATGTAGTGTATATTAACAGTATATAGTTTATTATATATAGTAACAGTATACAGTATATAGTATTTAGTTATAGTATACCTTAATAGTGTATGAAATGAAATGAAAGTGAACTATTTTGCCTTATTGTGTTTGCACACAGAAGGAATGTGACCTCCGCATTCAACCCATCCGTGCAGTAAAACACACACACCAGTGAACACTAGGGGGCAGTGAACACACATGCGCGGCGTGGGGGGGCAGCCCCAAACCACAGCGCCCGGGGAGCAGTTAGGGGAGTTTGGTGCCTTGCTCAAGGGCACCTCAGTCGTGTCTTGCCCTGGGTGGGGATCGAATCCGCGACCTTCCGGTCACGAGACCGGTTCCCTAACCACTAGGCCTGGCTGTATGGTAACAGTATGTAGTGTATAGTATACAAAAACAGTATATACATTATAGTTACAGTATGCAGTATGTAGTGTATAGTAACATACAATTATGGTATATATAATACAGTAAAGGTTAATACGTAGACATCTATTGTGAACTTATAAGTAAAATACATGTCTCTCTCTCTCTTTCTCTCTCTCTCTCTCTCTCTCTTTCTCTGTGTGTGTGTCCAGATCCAAAAGAGACACTCCAGCAGCAGTATTGACGAGCGGCCGTCCCCATCCCCCTCAGCGAGGGACTACGTGGAATCCCTGCACCAGAACTCCAGAGCCACACTGCTGTTCGGCAAGAACAACGTCCTTGTACAGCCGGTAACAAACACACACACACGCACTCACGCAATTGTTCACAATTAAATAAATAGCTCACCATCTTACTTAGATCATCACACTTATATCGTAGCAGTGCCAAATTCTGGATTCTAATTGGTCCATTGGACCTATATCAGCAGCTTAGACAGCAGTGCAATTGCAAATCACAAATGCACATGTTAAAACATAGTACAATACACAGTAGCGTATAGTAACAAATTACATTAACAGTTATTATATAGCCGTTGCTATAGTAACTGCTATATTCTAAGTGATGGGTGCCGCTTCATCCCACCAGTCCATCACTACTATAACAGCAGGCTATCATATCTATTATATAAGCCAGACCATCTGTCAGGAGGTCTCTATCTCTCCACAACACACACACTGATTAATAATAATGGGAGGGTAAAGGTCACATATACAGTGACGCATCAACATTAGCGAGAATGCTATTCGGTGGCTTTTTTGAATTCCTGACATGGCAGCCGGTTGTTGTTCGCACAGAGAGACGACATGGAGGCGATCCCAGGGTACCTGTCTCTGCACCAGACGGCTGACACCATGGCGCTGAAGTGGACGCCCAATCAGCTGATGAACGGCTCCGTGGGAGATCTGGAATACGAGCGGAGGTACAGAAAACTGGTACAGACTGTGGTGGTCTCTGCGTATTCCTAGACACTCAGGTTGTCTTGATGGATGTGTCCATAATCAGTAAATGATGTCAGATATAAATGTTTCCCACTCACTTTAGCGACACTGCAAAGCTACGCTAGGTATTCATTCGCCACAGCAACCAAATCAACCGATATGAAGGTTTAGCTTGCTAGGAATATTAAAAGCAGACTCCGTTATGATTCCCCTTTATTCATCTTTCTCTCTCGCTTGGCGTTTATTTTCATTATGGATGAAAGCCGGCGTGTTTACACCCCTCGGGCTTGTGCCGCGAGATTAAACCAATTTCTCAGCAGTGTCAAACTTTTTTTCCGCCAAAAACGTGACTCGCCGTGTGAGAGAGGGAGCTGCGAGTTCCGCACAATTTCCAGAGGTTCTCGTGTTGATAACTGACGCTGTGATTATGCAAATCAGCTCTCTGATGCTAATTACTTCTCTTTGGTGCTTAACAACAATGTCTTATCTCGTGTGTGTGTGTGTGTGTGTGTGTGTGTGTGTGTGTTTTTGTTGCAGTGTGTATTGGGACTACGCCATGACCATACGCCTGGAGGAGATTGTGTACCTGCACTGCCATCAGCAGGGTATGTTACACTCTTACTACCGCCTTGGAGAGTTTCATTACACCGAGGTGCTTGGCACTGCAACCCTGAGGCGAACGCAATTACTAGGAAACAGAACGCGTTAGAAGATTCCGATGTGAAATAAGGCGCCGTGTGGGTTTAATTAAAGCCCCGTGAGTCACACTTTTAAAAGCTCATTCATCACTGTTCAAACACACACACACACACACAATGCCTGTAGGAAAGGATGATCAGAGATGAGATGAGCACTTAAGGCATTGAGAAGGTTGATGGTGATGGGTCGCGTATCCACACAAATCAACCATAAAATTAACACCACCATGACATCTGTTCTCAAAGTTTTCAAGATGTCTTGGAAGCAGGAAAAATAGGCAAGCGAGGGGCCAAATTCTGACTGTGTCAGAGCATCGCCAAAACAGCACAGTCTTCCGAGGTGTGTCCCTGATTATAGTGACTAATACCTGGCCAAAGTGGTTCAAGGATGGACAACCCGGTGTCCCGGTGACAGGGTCATGGACTCCCAAGAGCATGTGCGGTGTGAAGGCTTGACCGCCTGGACTGATTTCAGAGAAGAACCATATGTTGCTAACATTTTGGTGGGACAAATATCACAGGTATTGTGTAGCCCATGCCTTGACAGTGTTAACGTTATGGCTGATTGGTGTAAAACACTCCATGATGGTAGGGTGTGATTGTTGCAGCTCCAGGGTTGATTATTTTCGCGTGTTTTATTTCTTATTATATTTGTTAAATAACAACAAGTCATCAAAACATAATTATAAAAAAAACAAGCTGAGTTGAGCCGGATGGCGTTCCATATCCTGTCAGCTCCAGGTTCTTTGAAGATAATTTCATTTAGATTGATTTAAGCAGTGGATTCAGTTAGAGGTTTGTTATTAAATCCCATCCCGTCAGCTCAGCTCTTGACCTAGAATGGATTTGCACTGGTTGTAGATGCTGATGTATATCATGGCTATGTATTTGTGTGTGTGTGTGTGTGTGTGTGTGTATTTCAGTGGACAGCGGAGGCACCGTCGTTTTGGTAAACCAGGATGGCATCCAGAGGCCACCTCTACGCTTTCCACAAGGTGGCCACCTCCTGCAGTTCCTGTCGTGCTTGGAGAACGGCCTGCTGCCACACGGGCAACTCGACCCGCCACTGTGGTCCCAGAGAGGCAAGGTCAGCTCCGGGGCATTCCTGTCCAGCAGAGTGTAACTGTCCATTTTGTCTTGTGTGGGAGGGACAGTGTTAGTGCCGATAATTAATGCCTTTGAGACCTCATTCATCATTACATTCAAATTTGTTTGGACTGTGTGTGTGTTTTTATCTCTAGGGTAAAGTGTTTCCGAAGCTGAAGAAGAGAGGAACTCAGGGATCAGTGGACTCGGATAAGGAGGAGGACGAAGCAACCGATTACGTCTTCCGCATTGTCTTCCCCAACAGCCAGTCTGAGCTTGGTGTGTGTGGAGGAACTAATTGCCTGTCCATGTGATTGATCTGTTGCTATAGCAACTATCAGAAACGTGTTATAGCATTGATGATGTTGCGGCTGCCGGAGACGTGTGAAATGATTCCGCTGAACATATGTGTGTGTTCTAGCTAGTGCAGAGCTGATGGAGCAGGGGGTAAACATCTGGCAGTCCACGCAGAGGAAGTCCTCGTGTTCTCACGCCAGCTTCTCCGACGGAACCTCGCCCAACGGCTGCAGCCACGAGAGGTGGAAATGAATAAGTAGATAGCGTAGATAGTAGATACCGGATGTGTGTTGCCCCCTAGTGGCGCAATAGCGCCTTTTCCGAAATCTTTACATATAGATGACTGATCCTGAACTCATTTAGTGGACCTGGTTGTCTAATACTGAGTGTCATCCTTTCTACAGGGCTCCTCTAAAGCTGCTGTGTGACAACATGAAGTATCAGATCATCTCCAGAGCGTTCTATGGCTGTACGTGTCAACCGAGAGTCCAGCTAAGTGGCTACTGAAATGTAACATAGTGTTCTATGTTACAATACAGACGCTAACATCCTTTTGTCTTGTTTAGGGCTGGCTTACTGCCGCCACCTGTCCACCGTTCGCACACACCTCTCCGCTCTGGTCAACCATGCCATTGTGATGCCCGACGTGCCGTGCGACGCGTCTGGAGGTCTCACCACGCCAGTGTGGCAGAGGTTCCTACAGGATCGCAGTGTATGTCCTTATATTTTCATATATATTCACATATATTCCCCTGAACCAGAAGCGCCGTGGTATGTCCAGCCCCTCAGACCCAGAGACATGCTCATTCCCATTTGTTCACCTACACGCCTTGCTCACTCCTGCCGAACATATTGACGGCTGCGGCTTGACACCGATCCCGGATCGGCGTACGCAGAGTGCTCGGCTTGCCTGTGCATATTTATCACCTCCGAGCACATCGGCATGATTAGTCACACACACACACAATATGTGCAGAGTGATTAATGCAGAGAGCCTCTGGGACTCAAAGAGCTGTCTCCAAACACCACATGTCACTTTTATGAGGGTTCCAAACAATGCTCATTTATGTGCACGGTGCAGCTCAGGCTTTTGTTGTTTCTGTTTTTTTGTTCACAAAAAAGCTTTCTCCTCTCCGTTTCTCCTTCTCTCCTTCTCTCTGTCGATGAAAATTACCATGAGAGCTTGTCCATTTTAATCGACTGCGTTCCTCTGTAAAGGCGTACAACGAGCAGGAGCTGTGGCGCTTGGTGTATTTCGGAGGAATTGAACCGACTCTGCGTAAGGAGGTCTGGCCTTTCCTGCTTGGGCACTACCGGTTCGGAATGTCTGAGAACGAGAGGAAGGAGGTCAGTGTTTGGATCTGTGGCCCAGCTAGCTGCTAGTCGATGTTGATAAGCCTCAATTAAGATGAACTGAATAAGGCCACCTAAGTGACTCCTGAACTCTGATTCTGGACCCCTGCAGGTTGACGAGCAGATGCGAGCGCGCTACGAGAAGACCATGAGCGAGTGGCTGGGCTGCGAGGCCATCGTGCGGCAGCGGGAGAAAGAGCAGCACGCCGTGGCTTTGGCCAAGTGCTCGTCTATGGCCAGCATGGACAGCAACAATCCGAGCGTGGCGCACCGTGACTCGTCCATCAGCAACGAGGTACATGCAGAAATATCCTCAATAACATCGATAACTGGATACTGACCAGCGGTTATTTCCTGATATAAACCTGACCCCTTGTGGCCACACGCTGCTTTACACATTCTTGTAATTTTTCTTCATTAGTCCCTCATGATGCTTTCTATTCCTTCGTCTTTTAGTCATCTCAGAGCTGCAGTTCAGAGAGGCAGAGGGCTCGTCTGCAGAGTGACTCCAGTAACAGTACGCAGGTAAATCCTCTAATGTTCAACTGACTGACACAGAGGTATGGTGTGACTCGCTATTCAACAGCTTATCAAATAGCACTTGATCCAGCGCATTACAACAACGATTTCTACTGTGAATTATATTTTAATGTCATGCATTCAACAAGATACTAAATCAGGAAATTGAAATTTTCCATTGGGAAGGCAGCTGCCTATAGCCACTAGCTCTGATGGGATACTGCACCAAGTATAGTTACAATTACCACTTGTACGATATTTTTAAAACTGGGTGCTGGAACTACAAGCTGGTGAAATGCATGATGGGATTGCCTTGCGCACTGCCTTTAGAATTCTATTAAAATAAGGACGGTGCCCAGTTAGGCAACTTATGCTGCCTTCCGAATGGGACAGTCCTTTTCTTGGGAATGTGCACATGCTGCCTAAGAATGCCTTCCGAATGGAATGCAGCTATAATGTGTGAACCAGACACAGGTTGAAGAAAACCCGTGAACGATAAGCTGACCAAGCACTCATTGCTGCTCTTATCACTTTTATTTAATTTAAAAAATCATATTGACTTATTTTCAGTGACTTCCCTTAGTTTTCCCCCAAACATACACCCAAGACACACCTTATCCTACCGTCCTAAGTCCGTAGCTCTGTGTAAAAGCTGAATACTGATTTTGATATTATATCCTCAGTCAGCTCTGGATACAGCTCATCATTATCTAAAATGCATGGTTAGGCTAAATGTATTTGCTAGTGGACACTGGATTGTGCATGTACTTCCTACAGTATTACTTCTAAACAGGTATTCCCATGTCCCCAAACTGTCCCTGCTAGTTCTTCACTCCCCAAAACCCCTTCCCCTGGAGTAGTTGGCTTCCCTTTGGCTTCTTCCTCCAGGTGTTCGAGTCCGTGGACGAGGCCGAACAGATCGATGGCGAGCCCAAAGGCGACGAAGCAAAAACCCTCCCCAAAGTCTCAAATGGCTCAGACTCGGGTCATCACTCGTCAGGAAACTTCTCTGTTGCCTCGGGCCTGTCAGAATCCCTCAGCACAGAAGACAGCAGTGCACAGGAGATAAGCACCAAAACATCCGCCCAGGACGGCATCAAAAAAGCCAACGGTTCGGACGTGGAGGTGTTTGCTTCAGGAAGTGTGAAAGAAGCAACATTGGAGAAACCAGTCATAGGGTATGCAGGAGACAAGAGTGAAAAGGTGGCAATGGATGACCTGGATACTCTAGAAGAAACTCTGGAACAAAAGAGGGCGAATGAGACGAATGAGGTTGAACGATCAGAATATAAAGTACCTCAGGTGATCAAGGACGCAGAGGTAGAGAGCAAAAGAAGAAAGCCAGAGGTCACAGAGGAGGTAGAAGAAACTAAACAGGAGGAGAAGTCTGGAATGTCCATTTCTCAAGGAGAAGGAAGGGACGAGTGTGCAGTAGAAGAGCAAAGTAAAAGCTTTGGGACAGGATACAGCCCAGGAGGTTCAAAGACTTCTCCTTCCATAAAGAACACTGATTCTGAGAAAATCCAAACTTCTAAATCATTGCCATCTGAGACTTCAACCGATTCAAGACCGAAGGTGGACGAGACGGTCAGGAAGAAAGTCACAATGCCGAGCGCTCCAGTGGTAAAGGAGATTGTGGTACCGGTCGTGTTCGAAGCCTTCAGCATGCGTGAAATGAGCAAAGAGACCACCACCATCAATGATTCGGATGAGTCGCCGTCAGCCATTGAGATGGAGGAGATCCCCATGGCCCGGCTGGTGGGCGTCCAGGAAGGGAATAAGGCGCCTGAAATGGAGACTCTTTACCCACAGTTTGAGGGCTCACATGCTGCGACGAGTGCGAACACTGCCACTTCACCAGTTCCCTCAACAGGAACCACCTACTCGGTATTCATTTCATTCATTGGTATTGACGTGTGACACTGGAAAATGTTTCAGATATAGCCTTAAGTTGTTTTGTCTAAAGTTCTAAGAGGTAATAATGTTCAATCAGCTGTAACATTAAAACCACAAAACCACTGAATAACACTGATTATCTCAATACAATGGCACCTCAAAGGGTGGGGTATATGAGACAGCAAGTAAACAGTCAGCTCTCAGTGTTTATGTTGGAAGTGAGAAAAATGGGCAAGTGTAAGAATCTGAGTGACTTTTTTGCGTTTTTCTCTAATATGTTCGGCCTAATTTAGACATGTCCAGTTTTGTGGTGCTGCTTGCTCATGCAATGTCAAGGGGGGTGGCATAACACACTCTGAGGAAAGAGTTCCCGTCTACTTTTGTATGCATAAACTGACCAGCACCTATGATTGGCTAGCATCACTGTGATTGACAGGGGAGAGACGGAATGCCACCCCTTTCTCCTGGGGGCATAGCCAGTTCTGCTCTTTGGACACTGCTTACCCAGGAGAATCTGAGTGACTTTGACCAAATTGGGACCAAAGAGTAAACAAATGAGTTCCACAAAAAGACAGGGTCATGCTTGAGAATGAAACCTAGGCCATCTGATTTGTAGAAGGATCTCCTGCTAGGTTCCTCTGAGACCTTAGAATACCTTTAGAGGTCCTATGGGTTCCATGCCTCAGTGGCTTAGAGGTGCTTAGGCAGGTGGTGTTAATGTCATGGCTGACCGTGTACCAAGAAACATGTTGATATGATTTGCTATTCATATAATACCTGTTACATGAATAATACTTGTACATGCCTGGTGTATGCAGCAGGAGCTCTTGGACTTGTACACTTTAAATCTGCATCGGATTGATAAGGACGTACAGAGGTGCGACAGGAACTACTGGTACTTCACTCCAGCGAACCTGGATAAACTCCGCAATGTGATGTGCAGGTGGGCGTGCCAAGAACTATACCAGAGCCACCCTGCCACCCTTTATAGTAATACAATGATCCCAACCTCGGTTTCATTTCATTTCTTTCCACAGTTACATCTGGCAGCACCTAGAGATCGGCTATGTGCAGGGCATGTGTGACCTTCTGGCTCCCTTGCTGGTCATTCTCGATGATGGTAAATGTAGGATTTTTAAAATAAGTTTTGCTGTAGTTGGGGTATCACGTCTTTTCATTTACCATCTTATTGTTCTTTTTTTCAGAGGCTCTGGTCTTTAGCTGCTTCACCGAACTGATGAAGAGAATGAATCAGAACTTTCCTCACGGTGGTGCCATGGATACTCACTTCGCCAACATGAGATCCCTCATCCAGGTACAGCTGTGATTGCAAAACGACATTTAACCTTTAATTTGTGCTGTACTACATGTTCTGTCTTATGATCTGTCCATCTGTGTAGATCCTGGACTCTGAGCTGTTTGAGCTGATGCATCAGAACGGCGACTACACCCACTTCTACTTCTGCTACCGGTGGTTCCTCCTGGACTTTAAACGAGGTAACAGAAAAGGCAGCAAATCCCTATTGAAACACGAGAACATGACAGGAGTGTCAAATAGTTCGAAGGAACACTGAGTTCCGGTAGCTAATGAGCACTCTTTTGTGTTGGCAAGACGCCAGACTCTGGCAGCAGCGGCCTCTATTTTTGGCCCAGTTAATCCATCTGTAAAACATGAGTCATCCTAATTCACTGGGATTGAATAAGGATCATTAAAATTAGTCATTAAACGCTTTCTAATAATTTAATAGTGAAACCTTTAAAACAGTAAACAGAAAAACAATTAAACTGTGGTTAAAATGAATGACCTGTAAATTGGTGTCAACATAATCAACCAGCTCTCCCTGGTGGTCATTTTACATTCAAGAAAATTCCTGTTGGCTTCTATAGGGGTCGCCAAAAACCAATGGATGATATTATTATAGTATGAGCACAAATAGAAATGAGCATCTTTGGTGCGTTGCCTTTCTGTTCTCAGAGCTGGTGTATGATGACGTGTTTGCGGTGTGGGAGAGCATTTGGGCGGCTAATCATGTCTCTTCCAGCCAGTTTGTCCTCTTTATCGCCCTAGCCCTTGTTGAGATCTACAGAGACATCATCTTGGAGAACAACATGGACTTCACTGACATCATCAAATTTTTCAATGGTAACGGTAACATTGTAATAATGGTAGAACCATGACTACAAAACTCAGTGGAACATCTAGACACAATGGCGCTCTGTTAATGTCTTTTAACAATTTTTTTTTTTTTTTTTTTTAGAAATGGCCGAACATCACAACGTGAAGCAAATGCTGGAGCTGGCTCGAGAGCTTGTTTGCAAAGTGCAGATGCTCATCGAAAACAAGTAACCCAGAGTCTCAATGCCCTTCAGCTGTCCACGTGCCAAAACATCCCATTAGTGCATTAAAGCCGACAGGATACAGCCAAGAGAACCTTCCCGGTTGCCAAGTCATTTAACTATTAAATTACTGTAGTTACATTGAGAAGCAGATGCTGCTATTACATTTGTTCATCTTTAACAACCGCTTTATACAGGTCTGAGTCTCATCCAGGGGCACAGACAGGGATGGGGTACACCCTACACCAATTCATCACAGAGCACCATACAGACATTCACACCTAGTGGGCATTTTTGGGAGGTAGCAGGACACCAAAGCGAAGCCATGTGCGAATCTCCATACAGACACAGAGCTCAGGATCAAAACTGGTGTCCCTGAGGTGGCTGTGAGGTATAAATCTAGCAGAGGTGAAGTTAAAAGGTGCATATCCACCCATTCCAAGTCAGTAAAGCTTTCAGCCTCTTCCACGGGCTGTTTCCTTCCACACCTACACATGTGGGTATTTTCACTAACTAAGTTATTATTCATGTAGGTTGGTGCTTTTACGAAACCCATGGACGAGAAGAAGCTGAGCAGCTTTGACCTTAACCTTCTCTCAACACTGTGTTATTGCAATGTGTTAGCATTCCTTTGAGCCACCAAACCAGTACTTTCCATTCAGTAGTGATGTCTAGTGTTGCTTTTTATGACACGCATGTGTGTGTATGTGTGTTGTTGTGAGCCATGTTTTCCGAATCTTATTAAACACACACTGCAGCAGGTATTTCATCTATTTGCCAATGTAAAGTGTGTCAGTGCAAAACAGTGTCTTGCATAAATATTCACCCCTTGAACCTTTCTACATTTTTTAGTGTTATGACTCGAACTAGACTTAAAATGGACATGACTGGGGTTGTATGTGAAAAACGTGCGCAAAATATTAATATGGACAGTTCTGAACATGATGCTACCACCACCATTTTTCACTGTTCATCTGATATATTATATATTACTGGAATTTTGTTTTATCAATAAACCGTATTGATGATCACTTTTCCGTTCAATATTATGGGTTATTTTGTGTTGACCCATGACATGTAATCCCGATTAAGTCCATATTCAGGTGGTAACTCTACAAAATGTGGGTGAATATTTATGCTTGTATGTGGACCTGCACGGTTTCACTTTTCTGTGACTAGCATTAAAAAAGCTTACTTGTGCATAAAGGAAAGATCTTTATTATATATTTATTATATAGAAAGATATTACTATAGATTATAAACTATGACATTAGAGATTGTGTGTTTCTCCTGAATGAGTTCTCCGAATCTATTAAAGCAGAGAAACTATATTCAACAGTGCTCTTATTTAATATTTGCATTCTGAAGTAACGTACTGTTTACAGTGTGGCCTTAACTGTGTTTCTGCTAGTCTGTATGCTCCATTGGTGCTGTTTAGGGCAACACTTTGAGATCTGCCCTCAGCCTTTTATCAGGACCTGGATTACAAATACATGCCTGTCAGGGTCAGATTTTGGGAAATCCATGTTCTCGATGACACAAGTGGCATCCAAATATTGGACAAACTACCAAAGTACTAGTGATATTGTTGCTCAGTGTGCAGCAAGGATACCTAACAGAAATGTCTTTACTGAAATAAATAGATGAGCAGGGAACATGCAGTATTTACTGCTGGGAAGCTATTTTAAGGAACTGAAATGGAATCCGAACTAAAAAACGAATTTATTATTTTGACTAGTGAAGTACGTTCAGCGCATTTCATTGACGGTTCTTGTCACCAGAAGATTCTGCTTTCTCTGTCAATGTGGCACTTTGTCACCTCGCTTATTTTGGATATTGGTGAGAAAATTGTGACAGCTAGCTACTTGATAATAGCGAGAAAAAAAAATGTATGATTTATATGTCTTGCTTTGAGCTGTTTATTTATTTATTTGTTTATCTCTCTCTCTCTCTCTCAGTGTATTCATTTTGTTTCAGCTTTTGTATGTAAAAACTGTGGTTTATGATTAAATTATGATTATATGTGCCTCTAAATAATGAAATGGTGTTGTTATTTTAATAAGTATGAGGTAAGAATCACATTTTTGTGCGATTTTTGGTTATTCTTTACTTCTACATACATTCTATTTATTTATACAGTATACAGTAATTTATTCAGTAATGTATTCAATAATGAGCTTTATTGACGTCTTGAATATGTGGTTTGGTAAAAGTCTTTAAATGATTAATGGATCTGAGCGATCCTGATATAACAACCAGGTAGTGAGTAACTGGAGGTGGTTCACAGTTTCAGTACATTTAGTTTGAGTGGAAATGTTTCACCTAAAAATGAACGAATGAATGAATGAATACTGAATTCAGTACTTTACATTACTTTACAATAGTCAAGCCAATTCTAGTTTACACAGAAATTTTTATTATTAATTATTAATTTATAATCATAACTAATAAATGCTGATTAATAATTGTTGCCTCTATTATTTTCAACAATGGTTGTAGTAGAAAAAAAGCCTATTTATTTTAATTCTGAGAAGGAAAACACTATCGCCCGAACAGGGACTTGAACCCTGGACCCTCAGATTAAAAGTCTGATGCTCTACCGACTGAGCTATCCGGGCTTCGAGAGTATGTTTCCCTACAGCTCTATTTAACACACAGTCTATAATATAACTCCACCGTCCTTTACACATCACTGTCAGTGAATTACGTCGTCCCGTTAGCTCCTCCTGAGCAGACATGTTTCACAGCGCCTGTGTCAAACATAATGTCCTGTGTCCTCTTGGACATTTCCTGAGACCTACAGCGGTCAGTAAGACAGCGCAGGAGAGGAAAGTCACAACATGGACACTGCGGTGCTTAAACCGAGCCACGCCGTTGCGGCCTACACATCCGCGGTGTGTCCTAGAGGAGCTTCCCGAACACGGCGCGTCTCAGTGGGGCAGAGGAGCTCAGTGGTGCCGCTGGACGAGCTCGAGTCAGTCTGGGTTCATTTCAAAGGTACAAACGAAATGTCATGACTTGTGGAGACTCACAAGGACTCTCAGGAAATGTTGTTTATATTTTTTTTTTGATAGAATATAATAGAATTAATTTAATAATGTTGTTGTATATTGAGAGTTTATATAGTTTCTGTTTTACATTCCACAACCAGTTTATTATTGTGTTTGTGTTTCTTTTCAGGTGCCACAGTTTCCCACATGGGTGCCAGTAGCTGAGAGTCAACTTCCACCTGTATGGTTCTTATTCAACACCATATTCTGTCTGCTCAAACATTTTAATTAACATTCACACAAAGGTCTAAAAAAATTGTTCGGGTACAAATACAACTGAAAACATACACAAACGGACGTGAAGCTATCCCCACAAATTCCAGTCATTTCATTTCAGTTTCTCAGGGTTTCTGCTTTAGAAGGACGTTCACGGTGGTGTTCACTCATTTCTAATTTACACTAATCTCCAGTAGGCCTTTTATCACCAATTTAAACTGGCATTATCCACGCCGTATCCCTATTTTCCCATCCCAATCTTGGCAGTATGTTTTACAAATGTAGTTCCTGGCCTGCACTTTCACTTGCCCTTTGTTTATATGGTTTATATGTAGTTTTTCATCAATTGCATCAGGATTATCAGAAGGATCTTATTGGACACAGTATGTTTAAGCTGGTTTGCTGGTAGTTTATTAGTAAAACCATAAAATACTACTACTAATAACAGTAGTAAAAAATGTGTTTTATTATAGATAGATAGATAGATAGATAGATTGATTGATTGATTCAACTTTATTGTCATTGCTCAGTACAAGCAATGACAGTACAAGATCCTTCTGATAATCCTGATGCAAGTGATGAGAAACTACATATAAACCATATAAACAAAGGGAAAGTGTAAGTGCAGGCCAAGAACTACATTTGTAAAACATACTGCCAAGATTGGGAGGGGAAAATAGGGATACGGCGTGGATAATGCCAGTATAAATTGGTGATAAAAGGCCTACTGGAGATTAGTGTAAATTAGAAATGAGTGGCAACAAGGCAACGAAATGCAGTTAGCATCTACCAGAAGTGCCAATAGTAGCAATGTGCAGAGTGCAAAACTGTGCAAATATGAAAAAGCAATGTGCAATATCAGAGTGCAAAAATGAAACGTTGTGCAATTGAAATTGAGCATAGTGCAATTAACACAAAGTGATAAATAAATGCAATAAATAAGGGTATATGGACAGAAAATAGTGACAGTAGATACAGAATAAATATGTAGAATGGTTAAATATTTAACTGAATACAAAATAAATACGTAAATGTTAAGTTATATAATATTTACAATGTCCAGTGAACAGTGAGTGTATTGTGTTATATTAGTCCAGTGTGTGTAATGTGGACAGTAGTTGTCCTGATGTAGTGTGGTGTACTGGATAGTTATGTGTGTATTGAGAAGTTCAGTAGTGTGACAGCTAGATTATTATGATGCATTATTGAAATATCTTCAGGTAACATAATATGATATGATTGTCATGTGGTTTTTTGCACCTGTTTCATTCTACAGCCTACTGAAGTCTCTGTAGACCTCGTGGACAAGTTGGAGAGACTCGCTCTTGTAGACTTCGGCAGCCAGGAAGGCGTAGAGTGTCTGGAAAAAGCGATTCGTTTCGCTGATCAGCTCCACGCTGTTGACACAGAAGGTGTGGAGCCAATGGATTCTGTCCTAGAAGACCGGTAAGGACGTGTGCGCATGCATGTTTTTATATCATCTTAGGGACTAAAGGACATTTGCAGGTCCTCATAAAATATAGGTTTTTTTAGGGTTAGGCATAATGTCAGAGAGAGAGAGATGTCACAGCCACATCAGTGGGTCTTGGTGTCCCCGGACACTGTT